>JZKD02S1666243.1:32294-49509 GCA_000966675.3 Picea glauca
AAAATATATACAGATAGATGGTGAAAGGAAATTCATTATATTGATTGCCCCCATCTAGTCCAAAGAGATGAAGAAAGGAAATTAATTATATTGATTGCCCTCATCTCAGCATTTAAATGCTAGAAAACAATGAAGTGTTGAAAGGAAATTCAATATGGGAAGTCTGATAACTTCATCGGGGTACTGCACAGGCTCGCTGGCAATGAAGCAATATCTTTATATCTCATAAGGCTGTTATACATGAATTGCAAGACGCTCTGGTAACTTTTCTTCTTTCAGCTGGATTCACATTATAAGTTTATGGGATCCCCTAATTTGACATCTTTAAATTTACTTTACCTTGATGCAAACGGAATCAGATGAAACTTGGTAGAATGGTTAATTTGGTTTTGATTATCTTATATAGATCTGAGGTCAGTTTCAGAAAAGGAAATTTATTGAGAACCTAACTCGAGAAAATCGGATGTTTTATTTTTGAAGAATTTTCAAAATCAAATGCAGAGATCCTAAAGTCTTGTCTCATTTTCCCTCCCGACCCTTTTGACAAAGTTAAATTATTGACCTCATTCACCCAATGAAGACACTTGGTCTACATGTTCTTCTCGTCCCACAAGGAAACGAGATCTCTAGATGGAGCCTAATGTTGATACAAAGTTTAATTTTGTATCCCTTTAAACCTGAAGCTTCACTTTTTCCTAGTCATGGAGCCTCCCTTAATCCTAAAAAAGAGTTAAAAGTCTTTCATTTTTTCACATTTCGGGATTCATCATTTCACAAAGCATGTTTTCCTAATTAACAACTCTAGATTTCTCGGTGCCGAAATCCCGAAAAGGATTTATATTAAAGTAATAATAAAAAAGGAAAAAACTCACTGTTGTAAACCCCGACGCGCGTTTCACAAAGTATCCTCTAATTTTGATTAATTAAACTCTTAGAAATGATCAACAACTTAATATTTCATGATTCGGGTTTCTTTGTATCAAAGTGTTGTCAAAGCGTCAGCCCTTGAACTCCTGGTCCTCGATTTTTCGAAAAGAAGAAGTTAATCACTAATCTGAATTGATTAAAGCATTACTACAAGTAATCAGCGCATAAACTAATCCCATCGTGATTTCGTGATTCAGGGTTTGTTCATGACATACCTCATGGGTACAGGATCCCCGAAATTCCGAAATACGAAATCGCGAACTTTTTAACAATGTTTAAAACAAATTTAAGTTAGTGTAAAACGTGATTAATAAATATTAAAAGAATGTTTCGTGTTTCAAATTTTGGGATTCATTGAGAGCAGTCCTTTCGAAGCTTTAGTTTGAAATCGCCGATATACGGTATCTTTGTAATGGACGAATAGAGATATTTTTTATTTAACTGTGTATCTCTGGGCATATCTCCCCCATTAAGACATTAAAGTTTTACCACCTAACTCAGTTTGTCCGTCGTAAGAAGAGTTAAAGGTTAATAGAGGTTTGGTTTTTCGAATTTCATTCTTATCGTTTGAATTCATAAGTGAATTGCATTCAACAAGCTTACACATTTTTCTCTGTGACAAGAATTCATCCTAAACACGAACATTATGGCACCTAGAAAGGCACCAAAGAAAAGTGAAAAAGCAGCTAAAAGTTCAAGCCCATAAGGAGATGTCGTGTCTGATACTACACCGCATGCCATTGATTCCATCAAATCCTGGAGGCAAATTTTCGAAACCCTAGACTACGAAATCAAGAATTTTCCCAACGATTATGAAAACAAACTCTAGGACATCGCAGAGTCTGAACTTCACAAAGTGGCTATACGCCCACGACTCATGACATACAACAATATGATCAATTGGGCTTTAGAGAGGACAGACATGCAGACAAGGAGCATTTTGGACAGTCAAGGGGTCATCGTCGGCTCTTTCACAACGGAGCATATACAAGTAATGTACAAACTGCCTCCCAATTCTAAACATATTTATAACAAAGAATTCGTAAGTGAACTTCAAAGGAAAGAATGCACAAAGGCAGACCAAACGTACCCCAACATAATCAGAGACTGGTGGAGACACCCACCAAAATTTAGGGCCGATACCCATAACGTTTATTCCACAGCCTCTTTGAATGAGTACATGGTTTATGTGGCTATGATGTTATGTAGACTTTTCGGAAAGAAAAGTCCTCCTCATTTTCCTGCAAAATGGGTGCCCCTTTTACATGAAGCGACCGGAGCCTATAGCTTCAATTGGAAAAAAATCTTATCAGACAACCTAGCTAAGGAGGTTATAGAGTATCAAACCGCGAGGTCTAGTGGTAGACCAGTAGCTTTTTACATGTCCGCATATATCATGGACGCTATATGTTTCATGACTCCTTTCCCTTTGATGAATTGGAGTTGGAACCCAACCTGCACTGAATCGATTCATGAATATCATTCTAAGTTGTGGGAAGAAAATGTTAAGGATTCTTTTTACAAAATTTGTCATTTCATGGTGATATCAGTGCATCAGATGATGTATGGCTGTGCACCCCCCCGTATATCAGAGTCAATCATAGGAAATCTCAAGGCGATTGTCGACTGGTTTATTGAGGAGAACTTCTCCTATATCAGGGTTTTCGGATGCTCTATCCCTCCTCATGCACTTCCTAAATTCCTCCCCGACAGACTGGTGTGCAGGGAGGTATCTCAATAGATAATAACATGTGGTATTGGGATAGAAATGAAGACAGCTCAAAAGAAGTTATGGCCAGTCTTTCCCATACAGATTGGAAGGTTTTCACTACTCAATCTGGGTCATTCCAAGGTTGAAGTTGCAGCTCTAGAGGAGGTCAAGTTGGTGAATCTCGAACATAGGAAGCATGACCCTTATCGAACAGTGGGAAGCCACATGACTCACTGTGGCATGAAATCATTTGAACATGAGGAATCCCCTCGCGATAAAATTTCCAAAGGGGTCAAAACCTATGAGGAAGTGTTAGACATGGTACAGGTGTTATCCTCTGATTTGAAAACTAGTCTTCTAACTTTCCAGAGACACAAACGAAACAATTTTCCCAAAGTATTGCAGGGTGAAACAACAACATCCCCTCTAGAACAAGAAAAAATTCCCCCAGGCTTCGGACAAAAAACACGGAATAAAGCAGACACCGAGGAAAACCCACAGGAGGTCGAAGGGTCTTCACAAAACAAAGAGGTCCCACAGACAAAGAATACAGGAGCAGAAGTAGAAAAAGTGTCTGAGACACCTCCCGAGTCCAGTCAATCTACCCCCCCTTCACCATCTACTATTCATATTGATACTCCCAAGACAACAAGGGAAACAAAATCTACAGATTTGGGTAACCCCATCAATTCCTTGACCCCTTTACAATCTACTTTTGGTTTCTCTCGGGTAGGAGTCATATATGCTAGCGACCTCGACCCTATCTCCAGAGATGAAATTCCTCCCTCTGATTACTTCTTCAGTAAAAAGAGGAAGCTTGTATTAAAATAGGAGATGTATATGAGAGAAGGTGGTATGGTAAAGAAACACAAGGTGATGGTGGATGGGTAAAAATTGAAAGAGGGATATTTCACTACAGAGGTGGCGGGCTCCATGGGAACGCTGGCAACAATAAATCTATTCACTGTTAGCAATATGAGAGCAAGATTGGAACAGAGTAACTGCAGTATAACCTAGTTACAAGATCAACTAAAAGATACCGAGAAAAGTATCAAAGCATAAATAAATAAAGGTCTAGAGCATGCCAAAGCTGTTAACAAGCAAGAAATTCGATCGCTTACGTCAAGTCTAGACGAGATGAACGAGAAAATGCAGACTAGCCAAATACAAGTTATTTGGCAAGAAGAATTAGTAAGACAGCTACAGGATAAATTGAATTCAATTAAAGGCCAAGTTATAGACCTGAAATATTTTCAGGACCAATCACTGGAAATACATGCGAAGATAGAAGCTGAGCAACAAAAAGTAATCTCCCAAGTAGAGATTATTCATAATTATTTTCAGGAAACAAGCAATGCTTTTGATAACATTATTTTTAGAGAAAAAGAAGCTAAAGCAGCAAGGGCCACTTTCCAAAAGGCAATTGTATGTTCTAAAAACGGAGAAGTATCGAAAATTATAAAGCTTTCTGTCACATAGCAGATTAGAGGCGATATCATGCTTAAGGTATGGGAAAACAACATAGCAGAATATAAAAAAATAGTCAAAGAAATCAAAGACGATTGTGAAAGAATCTTTGATTTATTGGACAAGGAATCATTAGGTATTGGAAGAGACAATTGCACTGGGTAATTAGGGCAGATAAACATTATAAGACACCAGTTGAATTTCAAAGAGGGTTTCAACGAAATTCAGTTGGAAATTTCACAATTAAAGGAAGTGGATGTTACCCTAATAGACAAGTGGCTAGTGAAACCAAACTTGAAATTTCAATCAATTAAGTTTGTTGGTAAGGAAATTGAAGATCAGCTTCCAGAAACTCAGAGAAAATTCCATTTATTTGAAGCAAAGGATCTACCAGAGTCTCCCAAAAATTTTGTGCATTTTCTTGAAAAATGTATTGAATGTATCAGGTCAAAAGAAGGAGATACTTCAGTAAAACAATGAAGTATCATTTTGAAAACTTATATTATCGAGATGATAGGAAAATAAATGACAATCATGCAAACGGTTGGAGTTTGCAATTCTTGTAACCGTTTTCCCCTAGGAGTTAGGAGATCACCAACCAACAATCATCAAGGGTCTGGTATAAATATAATTTGAGGATACTGAGAATAGGCTTTTTCTGGGAGGGCATTGTAACAAAGAATTTGAAGATATTTTTGAATTAATACAAATACGGATTGAAGATTCCAGATCTAGTCAAGTTTGAGTTATGTGTTTCTCTATTGTTTCATATTTTTCATATATCTCTCTAATGAATGCTTAACTACAATTTAGTACAACCTCTACTGTGGTAAACAATTATTCTTGCAATTTAATCGTTTACATCTTTTCCTCTGTATCGTCTATCAGCAGATATAAGACCTGCAAATGTTTTAGATTTCAATATCGTATGCTTCATTAAGAGTTTTTCCTGATTATTTTCTTCTCCTGTCAACAAAGTGAGATTCCTCTTTAATTGATGCCTCACCCTGTTCGACAGCTTTATGTTTTCTTTTCTCTTCATGCATATCCCCTTTTTCAAAATTTAACTCAGATACCAGAAACGGCCTTTGGTTTCGTCACACTATTAATTCAAGGTTTTTGGAGTTCTTTTTACATGTTTTGAAGCAGAAATAGCGAACTCTTAAAGAAAACACAAGATTTTACCCTTTCTATCATTTTCACCCATGACTATCCTAGTCACAAAACAACCTAATATCGAACCTGGACTATCGGATCAAACAAGCATTGCTTTGAATTTATTTAACACCATCTTACAGACAACAAACAATCGGGTTGAGTTAGAACGCTCATGGGCAGTTATTGAAAGAGACATTAGCATCCAGGAAAACTGGGAAGCTAGAAAAAGACTGTTAAGGAACCAACAATATCCCTTTTCATATAACCTACCTTTTTATCCTTAGCCCTCTCTATCTTTTCGGGTGCCTTGACGGTGTACTTTAGAGCCTTAAAGTACAAACTCAGGAACAACATGTGGTTTCTTCTATCTTGGTTTGTGGATCTATTGTGTATTCAATATTTGTGGTGATTATATTTGTAGATATATTCAGGTTCTTAACAAGTGCTATCATAGCGCTTTCCTTGGCAGACATTGTGGGAAAATATTTTTTATTTTTGCAGGTTTTTTTTTCGGAGAAGAAAAAAGAGGGCCGGGACATTCCAAAAATTTTCGGTATATTTATGTGAAAAATTTACAGAAAAGGGGTTGTAGATCTGAGTTTCTCTCAGAAAAACACCCAAGTTGAAAAAAAAAATCATCTGAAACAGAGTCCGAGAAATCAAGATATTGAAGTTTTAAAATCTGCAATTTTCAGGGGGTTTTCCGCGGACGGCGGCGCGATTTTTTTTTATTTATGTAGCAGTTGGAGGCCGAATTTGCCCAAATAAATTACAAATCTGAGTTCCTCTCACAATTTCACACAATTAAAAAAAAAAAAAAAATCATCCAAAACGGAGTCTGGGAAGTGAAGTTATGAGCATTCTAAATTCAACAGGTTTTTAGGGGTTTTCCAAAAAAAACTGCGATTTTCTGTCGTAACTTATTGGTCTATTTTTTGGGGTTTTTCATGACGGTTGCAGGACCAAAGAGTTCATAGGGTGCTCAGATGGCTATTTCCTCTCTAAACCTCATTGAAATTCTACAAATTACTGAAGCATTCAAATCTCAATTGTATGACACATTGGATGCTAGATTGCATGTCCTTGCAGATGGCCTCAATGATAGTTTTCATAGTATTCAATATTAATTGGATAACATGCAAAAGATATTTCTTATGGAGGACATCAGGGATGAATATAATCAAGAAATATATGCTTGGTATGATTTTTAGGACGATTGTGATGATTGGTATATGGATAGTTGTCATTTATGGGATGACAACCAATTCCATATTTTATTTAATACTCTAATCCACCTTCTATAGAGAGCATCAATGTGACAAATCGAGAGCCAATGATTATTACCAGTGTCCATCCTGCATATTCTATAGTGGTATTATTCCTTCCAGATTCTACTATGACCTTTTTCCACTATGTGGATGGATCTTCTTATTTGGATCCACATGATAGGTGCCAGTCTTTGGAGCATCATTTTGAGTTGGTTATTGGGTTCCAAAATCTTCCACGGAGAGTTCACATGAGCACTTGGACATGGGACTCGGGCTTACAATGGTGGTTGGACTATAAGCCCGGGTCCCATGTCCAAGTTCTCATGTGAACTCCCCGTGGAAGATTTTGGAACCCAATAAGCAACTCAAAATGATGCTCCAAAGACTGACACCTGTCATGTGGATCCAAATAAGAAGATCCATCCAGATAATGGAAAAGGGTCGTAGCAGAATCTGGAAGGAATAATACCACTGTAGAATATGCATGATGGACACTGGTAATAATCATTGGCTCTCAATTTGTCACATTGATACTCTCTATAGAAGGTGGATTAGAGTCATAAAATAAAATATGGAAGTGGTTGTCATCCCAGACATGACAACTATCCATATATCAATCATGACAATCGACCTAAAAATCATACCAAGCATATATTTATTGATTATATTCATCCCTGATGTCCACCATAAGAAATCTCTCCTGCATGATATCCAATGAATCTTGAATACTACGAAAACTATCATTGAGGCCATCTGCAAGGACATGCAATCTAACATCCAATGTGTCATACAATTGGGATTTGAATGCTTCAGTAATTTGTAGAATTTAAACGAGGGTTTGAGAGAAAATAATTATCTGAGCACCTTATGAATTCTTCGGTCCCGCAACCATCATGAAAAAACCCCAAAAATAGACCAATACGTTACGGCAGAAAATCGCGACTTTTTCTGGAAAAACCCTAAAAACCTGTTGAATTTAAAATGCTCATAACTTCACTTCCCGGACTCCGTTTCGGCTGATTTGTTTTTTGAAATTGGGTGAAATTGTGAGAGAAAATCAGATGTGTAATTTATTTGGGCAAATTTGTCCTCCAACTACTACAGAAATAAAATAAAAAATTGCACCGCCATCCGCGGAAAAAAACCCTGAAAATTTGCAGATTTTAAAACTTCAATATCTTGACTTCCCAGACTCTGTTTCAGATGATTTTTTTTTTCAACTTGGGTGTTTTTATGAAAGGAACTCATATATACAACCCTTTTCTGCAAATTTTTCATATAAATATACCAAAATTTTCTGGAATGTCGCGGCCATGTTTTTTCTTCTCCAAAAAAAAAAAACTACAAAAATAAAAAACTATTTGCCCACAATGTCTGCCAAGGAAAGTGCTTTGATACCACTTGTTAAAAACCTGAATAGATCTACAAATATAATCACCACAAATATCGAATACACAATAGATCCACAAAGCAAGATAGAAGAAACCACACTTTATTATTATCAAAACCCTTGAGGTAGGGCAACACCATACAATGGATCCTATTATGGAAGGGATCCTCTCATGTTCACTTGCCTTTTCGAGGAAAAATCCTCCTATTGAGCTACCACTCCAAATACAATAATTCTCTTCGTATCCCATTACATTGCTTGAACCTCTTTATATAGTGCTTCCATCACCTAAGAACATTCTGGAGGAGGGATTTTCTAGAAGTAGAACCTTCTAAAAAGTCCTCTTACATTTATTATATCTAACTACCATAGTAGGTCTTATTTAATAATATAATGGACTTAGTCCACCTTACATTGAATGGTCTCCACTATTATCACTATGGGGCCTCTGGGCCCCCACTACTACCTTTCTAGCTACCTAACATTACAACCTTTTACATCATTAACATTAAGATAAATACCCCCCAAATGTGCACATAATAAAAAAGGAAAATGCCATCATCATCACACTTATCTCACAATTCTGAGACTTTTGACTGTAAGCATGACTACTTTCGGTCGAAGTGTCAAAATGGACTCTTACCGCACCGTCTCAGTTTGCATGTAAGGCTCAAACAATGAATTTCCTACAATAATTCATATCTTTTTTCCCTACTACAACACTCAAAGATCACTAGAATCTACAGCATACATTCATCCTCTTGCAATTTTCAAAAAGCGGAAAAAACCATAAATGCATAAAACTTACATTGGTTTTTGTGCCAGGGCGCTCAAAGTGTTTCCCAAATCTTGAAATACACAACACCAATAGTTCAATCTCGTCATTCTACAACTTTTGACTGTAAACTTGACCTATCTGAAAAATGCAACTCTGCCTCGAAAATCGTGCCATGCAATAATGACAAAAGTAGGCTTCTGCGATGAACCCAAAAATCCACTACTCTGATCCAAATTATGACTTCACCAATGAATTCATGGAAAAAAATCATGCAAAAATGACTATAATTTCGTCAAATTTTGACAATGTCACTTCTGGACCCCCCTAGGCTCTCTGCCTCGATTTGCGTGTCATGCATTAATGACAAAAGTAGGCTTCTGCCATGCGCCCTGGAAATCCGATGTTCATATCCAAATTCTGATTGTACCAGTGCATTCATGGCAAAAAATGGTGCAAAAACGACTGTATTTTCGTCAAATTCTGTCACTTTGACTTCGGACCCCCTAGGCTCTCTGCCTCGAAATGTATGCCAAACAAGTCGTACAGCCTGCATTAAATGTTTGTACGGATGTAGAAATGTATGCCACTCATATTCTAATGTCATTTCCACATGTCGTGCTGCAAGAGGGCCATGTGGTGCCTCTTGGGGTGCCTTATGTCACTTTTCCATTGGGCCATTTGATAGCCCGAAAAATGCCAAATTGGCATGCCACGTGGTAGCCTCTCGTACTTCCACGCCAGCATGTTGACGTCACTTGCCAACAATGTTCCATATCGAATGATGATGTCAGCACCACATCACCTAGTATGGAATTCCACTTCATCGTACGATCGATGCCATGTCACCATGTACATCCTTTCACGTCATTGTATAGTCAATGCCACGTCACCCTGTACAGTCTGTTGATTGTGCGTATGACTACCACATCATCGGCCCAGTCAACACCTACGTCAATAGTCCAGACAGTGCCACATCAGCTGAAACATCATCACTCCAGTCAGTGCCACATCATGCTGGCATCATCTGCTACGTCACGTTCGTATTGCCCAGTTAGCCGCCACATCATGCTGACATCATCGGCCCAGTCAACGCCACATTAGTTGTATGCCCTAACATGTCATCATGTATGGCCTAAAACTTCATTTTTATGGATGACACATGGATTCCTCTTGTGCTACCATGTCAACACTATACAGTCTTCCAACTCAGCATGTTGATGTCATGATGACGTCAACACCGTACGGATTTCTCCAGTTTCGCAGTTTTGCCAAAAACTTCAGATGGCCATAACTTTGTCATCGTAACTCTGTTTGACGAGTCGTTTGCATCGTTGGAAAGGTATCGACAATTTCTTCGACATGGAACTAGTTTTGTCGAATTCTAGGAACTTTTATTTTTGAGATATTTTGGAGCCCCATGGCTCAGTGACTCAAAATGGGCTATTCAAGGACCTTCTTTGTTGTCCCAAAAGGCCTAAAATATCATTGGGTTGCATGATTAAGTGATTTACCATGATGTCTATGCTCAAATATCTAAAAAATTCTATCCATCCTTTGAGATATCAAGATGAATAGGTCCTTCTTCTCAAGTTATCTCTTTTGTCTGCAGTTGGCTTCCTTTTTGAGCTAATTCGTCGGTTGATTCCTTCATAGGTACTTGTCCAACTTTCTTGTCCTTCCTTGGACGCAACTCTAGATAGAGTGTCCAACATGTGGATTCCTAATGTCCACCCTTGTCACAATGGGTGAAAAGTTTCTTCTTTACCCAGGTTTTCTTGCCCTTCTTTTTCTCCTCATGTGGAGAAGGGTCTTCATGTCGTGGCTTCTTCCTGGTTGTCATAATATTCCTGTACAAAGCCATTATTTTCCAACACTTGGCGAAAACATGGTTATTCAACCCGCAAAATGTGCATGCTTATCTATGCCATAAACTTTGCTTTACATTTCCAATTTTCGTATAATCAAAAGGAACATTTGAATAATGCGACTGGTTATACCTTGCTTGGTTGTCTCTAGTGATGGTCTAGCAAGGAGAACTTGCCTCAATCCCTCCTTTGTGACACTCATCTCCCTTTGGAGATGTCTCAAAATCACGATCATTAGAATGATATGATGTGCTCTCAACTTGCACTAATTCATACTTGTCAATTGAGGACTCACTTGGCTCTGTGGTTTTGGAGTTGTTTTTATCGGCGGTCTTGGAGTTCCTTTCCTCATTGGTTTTGGAAAATTCTCCAACCTCTTCTCTGACATAGTCCAATCCTGTATATTGAGGTAATTCCACCACTTTGATGAGCTTCACAATTCCTTGTCCATTGGCTCTGAGGCCTCTTCCTTCATACCCCATATTCTTCATTAGATTCAAACAATTGCCTGTATTGTGCTTTTCAAAAGCACCAAAATCATCATCATAATGAGAAGAACATGAAATTGAAGGAGTATTGTTTACCTCAGTTACCGATTTAGAGTCATGTGTGGGGGATGAATTTCCTAAGCCTTCATCACCTTGAAAATTTGTCAGAGCCTCTTATGTGGCTTGTAATCAAAGTCACAATCTCTGATTATATTCCTCTGCATCTCCCAACATTTTCTTCAACTCGACATTCTCTGCTTGAATGCTTTGGTTGATTTCTTGTAGCTCATTGAGACATGCATGCTTTGGTGTCTTTTCCATCTTGTATTCAACACTTGCAATCCTTTTCAATCCTACTTTGATACCAAACTTGATTTGATCTAGGTTGACCATGATATCAACCTGATCTAGTTCTAGGTTCACTTAATGAAAGGATCAATTATACAATCGTTTTAATTTAACTTGATTGCATTAAAGGTGAATAGATGTGCTTATGAAAGGATTGAATCCAAATTGAATATAACTTGGTGAATGTGTTCTTAGTCTCATAATTCATTACTTAATGCACTTAACAATCATAATTGCGGAAATAAAAACATGCATCAGAAAACATGAGACAAGATCAACACATAAAGTAAGAGATCATCAAATTGTTAATGGATTTTACCAATATGGCTACGTCTCCATATCCATTGGAATACGAATCAATTCATTATCCTTCCTTTAACAGGGATGAAATCTTCTCACAAAATGTGACACATTGTAACATCCCGCTCTTGCAAGCACACATTATTGACTTATTCTTGGAGGACACTTGCGTGCAAGTGATCCGGTTATAGTAAATTGTTATATGTTTCGATTATGGATTTCATATGATGATATTGATGGGTTGTGATTTAACGTTATTTGAGATATATGTATTGACAGATGTTATTCATGAGTTTTCCCTGAGTGTGTAGGACTTTGATAGAGTGTGGATGTCGATGACATCAATGAACCTCTGTAGACTCTAGATTGAGTCAGGGAGTGGATTGTATTGGTTTGAGTATTTCATTATGCATATGTGACATATGATCAATTATAGCATGATTTTGTATATGGATCATTGACATTGTTTCGTTGATGGATGCAGACTGACGATTGCTTGCTAATATGACTCACATAAGGAGTAAAGGGGCCATGCACATAGACCAGATATTGAGGGAGAGGTGTGGCAGATTTCTTGTCACATCCTACTAGCACTCTTGTCGTGGCTCAAATTGTAGGTTAACGATTACCTAGTTCGAGAGATCCACAATGTCGCGAGGGAAGACTGAGACAGTTTCTCACGAAGATTTATAAAGGGTGCACAATAAGGCATGGTCCTTATTCCTTAGAATCCCTTAGTCTCTCACAAGGTCACCCGAATGGAGTGCTGACTCCAGGGGTTGGACAACTACCAAAACTAGTCAAAAGGCGAGTGGAACCCTTGGATGCATGGGAGTGTGTCTTGAAGGGCAAGTCACATGATTTAAAAGGAAACTTGAATCAACAAATCTAGGTGGCCTAGAAAACGATAAATTAATTTGACATTGTTGGATTTAAAATAATTAATTAATGAGTAAATTATGAATTATAAATCCCTATAAGAGTCTAAGACTTTTCAAATAAAATTTAATTAAGCCTAAGTCTAAGTTTTGTAAAGAGGTTAAACTATAATTAATAACTAAATCAAAAGGGGAATGAGGTAAATAAATACAAGAATTAAGTAAAATGAAGTAATCCTAATGATTTGATTTAAGGCACATATGAGTAAGAAATTATTAAAGGGGAGTTTTTTAAAATAAGAAAGAAAACAAAGAGGAGAGAATGTGTACGCATAGAAAGGAATCTAGAGTCTATTCAACACTAGTCTAACTAGAGAAGAATCATATTTTAACTCAACTCATAATTAATAAGGCATCAGACATTAATTGGGAATAAAGGGAATAAAGAGACAACTAGGAGTGATTTAAGGAGCGCTTTTGGGAGAGGTGAGGGAAATTGAATTTAATTAAAATAAATTGTGGATTTACTTGTGCAACTAAGGGAAAGGGTGGAAAGTGTACGGGGGAAATAATTCTAAATTAATTGATTAAAAAGCGAATTAATTGTGCAAGTGGGGATGTGTCATGGGGAAATTATATAAAACAAATGGCCTAGATGAGAAATGGATCAGACTAGTTATGGGTAAAGTTGTGCTACATAATTTGTGTCTGGATTTACTTGTGAGAGTTGGGATACCCAGCTTGAGAGAGAGTGGTGGCTATACCTTTCAAGGCAATCTAGGAGCTAGATGTTTTTTGGTTGTGTGTGTGCGTGGCCCCTTTGCGGCTCGGGGGGATATGGGGGAAGAAGAGTACCCCTAGCGTTGGCTGGGAGGTATCGGTGAAGTCCTTGATTAATAGGCAAAGAAGATGGGTATTGTGCAACACCAGCCAAGGGAGAGACATCACAACAAGGATCTTCTAGTTGCGGTAATTGAACATTTAGTTATTTCATTGTGGCACTAGTAACATTATTTATTTCATTATTGGTTCTGGAATTGTTAAATTAATATTGTGAATAGTAATGCAGAGATCAAATTATTTGAGTTGTGCATGGAATTTTCCACCTTCCTCGATTTTCCATTATATTACCATTCTTACTATTGATATCTTCCTTTCAACCATGCGGTATTTAGAGTTTTTTAAAGGGAGGGGGAGAGTCCACTTTCTCTATGTTTTTTGTACCTCTGTTGA
Source organism: Picea glauca (assembly GCA_000966675.3). Taxonomy (NCBI): domain Eukaryota; kingdom Viridiplantae; phylum Streptophyta; class Pinopsida; order Pinales; family Pinaceae; genus Picea; species Picea glauca. The sequence continues at coordinate 46,106 of JZKD02S1666243.1, forward strand.
ATTTGGTGTTGCCACTTAATTATATGTTGTAATTCTTGTGCTTCGAATTTATTACGCATGGATCGAACGATTTAGATTAGGGTAGGATAAGTCAGTGAATCCTTTATAATTTTATTTCTATCCTTCAACGACTTCAAGCCCTGCCTTAAGCCACAACACTACCTTCAATGTTTTACAGCTCGCAAACCTTCTCGCGCAACAACCCCATTTTTTTTAAATTGTTTTAATCCCGGTGGAAATTTAAATGCAAACGAGGACATAGTCTTTTTTCCTGAACTTTGGTTCTCCCAACAATTAATTGAAGGAAAAATTGCCATCACAAGAACCCTTGGATGAATGGATACCATGATTGTACCTATTGATCAAACCTTGAACACAGTTGTCGGATGCTTCCCGAAAATGCAACCCCCCCCTTGTGTTTTTATCTTCGCTTAGTAATTGGTTCCTTGTCACCACGGATTCGAGCCCCACGTTGGTGCGTCTGGATGGTGGTTATATTCGATGCATCGGTGCCTTCTGTCACCCATTTCGCCTCTTGAGTGTAAACTTGGAAAGGAACCATTTACCCTTAGTATTCTTCGTGGCCAAGTAAGTCGGAATAAATTTTAACGTTAAGCCAAAACTGAATCCGAAGGGAATTACTAAATCAAAAGACGAAATCGAGTTCCCTGTGAATTTTTAAATGGGAAATCCCCCATGGATATAACCGAACTTATTGCACATGTGCGCGTCCATTCTCAGCTTCTGAAGTGGAACTCGTTTATCCGGAGTTGCGATTTGTTAAAAATAAATTTTGTTGTAAAGTTGGACTTTATAAAGGGGACTCAGGTGCATTGTAAACATGTGTGTGATTTCTCCCTTAAATGTTGCCTCAACCTTTAGCATTCATTGAGTTGTCAAACCTCGAATAGTTGATAAAGAATGCACCGTCGGTTCTCTAAAATTTTCATTCATCGCCACGTTTAAATTAATTAAGGATCTCAGAGGTCGAATGCCTCTGACTAGAACTAGAACGAACCATTAATTTTACTTGATTCCACTACGTCGGTAGCCTCTACGTTATTATTTTACCTGTCTCTTAAAATTTAACCATTAGTGTACACCTATTTGATGCCACGTCATTGGCAGTCCTGGAGTTATTTCTATTTTCTATTCACTTATGTATTTACTTGCACAATTAAATCGAACCTTGGTTACCACTTATCAATAAATTGATATTCTTATCTTTTAATCGCGTACTTGACTTGGGTGAACATTAATTAACTGCAAGGGGTAAGTTATTCTTTCTTGACTTGTTGGGTGGTTACCAGTGGACATATTTTCCTTAAGAGATCAAGGATCCTCCTTGTGGCGCGAATGCCCCGGGAATTTCATGTCGACCCTATTATTTTAATCGAATTTGAATTCTAGTCCCTTAAAGGTTTGACCAAGACTTAAGGAATTGGATTGAAACACTATGTGATTGTTAAGGAAGTTGTTCTTATTTAGGGTTCCTTATAACCGAATACCCAACGCAGTTGATTTCTTTACTTTACTTGTTAAGTTGGGCCATTCTTCATTCCCTCAATGGATTGTAAGCAGTTTTATTTATACATCTATGTTTATTTCGAATTATTTTTATAGTTATAAAGGGGACACATAATGAATGGTAACTTTGAAATTGTGTGTATTTCTTAAAATAAGTTTCGATCCTCTTGTGGCTCCTTGTAATAGTAATGTAAATTAGTTCTTGAACTTTATTTGATGGTTAAATAAGATTTAGACTTCTTGAATTCTTATAAAGGGTTTTTAGTCTCTAAATCCATCTGTGTATAGGGAGGATGAAAATTGGGTTAAGTTATTGTTAATACTCCCCTGGTTCTTGTAAGATCCCAACAGAATTGGCATGAAGTGCTTACACTAACACCCACACCTTTCTTTTATATGTTATATCACCTAGAAAAGGGTTCCCTAATTATGATATGGTAAGATGTGTATTTATTTGTTAGTTTCTTATTGTCAAATTATAATTAGAAAGTAAAGGGATATTGCTAGAGCAACCTTGAGGAAGGGCAATGGAAAAGTTGATGTTGTGCACTTTGTAACTATGTACTTGGAGAATCATATTTAAGGGTAAGGTAGCATTGGAATCCTTCCATGTGGTAGTTACGACTGACCCTCTTAGTCCCTTCAGGAGGGTTACGCAAGCATTGAATTTTAATAATTGATGGTTATGAATTATTTCTATTAGTTGTAGATGGATACAATGCAAGTAGTGTTAAATTTAATGTGCGTCTTGAGAAGATTGTCTTCTTATGGGTTCTCATAATGACTATGAATTTAGCATTCCTTGGATACTCTTAGAAGACATTCCTTAAGAAGAAGATGTACAGTTAAGATTTATAAGATCAAATTGTATTGTGCTCTTGATTTATTATTCTTATGTAAAGCCTCTTACTCATCACGCTCAATTGTTGCTTGAAAGAATTTTTAGGTAGAGTAGTTTATCATTTGCACTTGATGAATTGATGATTAAGTATGTCGACATTCTAGGTAGAGTAGAGGCATGTGATTGAGTTATGGGATTTAGACACCTCCTTGTTCCTCAGAATAGTCCCCAACCCTGAGACCTTAAGTGGTCAAAAATCTATTGGATGAATCATGGGCTTGAGCGTTGCTTATGTGTCCTAGAGGTCCTAACCATGCAGGATAGGTTGGGTGGGTAGTTCTTAAATGTTCAATGACATGGTTGATTAGTGTTATCGGATAAATCGGTAGGTGCAGACACTAACCGATCTCCCTAGATCCACCTAGATCTAGAACAAAACACACTAGAACATGACGCTTTCCTTAAGTTTTAAATATTGAATTTACTAACTAAAGAGAGATAGGTGACATACCATTTAAATGTCGCTTCCTCTCACCATCGCCATCCTAGCTCCATTCCAATGATCATACAATGATGAACCTGCAAAATAACGCAACCAACCAAAGTGATAGTAATAGCATGAACTCAATACAAACCTATGTATGTGATCAAGGAATCATACAATAAAACACAACAAGATTTATAGTAAAGAATCATATTGTTGTATCATATTAAATGTGAAAGAGAGATTACAACCATGGCCTTGATGTCGTAAGGTCCCTTCCAACTGTCCTTCGTTCCCCACACACTTCCACTCCAAGAATTCTAAAAGCATAGACCTGACAATATTCACAATCTATCTTGACAAAGGCAAAACTCAAAGACACTCTAACCAAGCTAATAATTCCAAGCCAAATACAACTTAGCTCTTCTCCATGAGATCTCCTCTCCTTTTATAAGTTGAAGAGGATAAGATGAGGAGGTTAGGATGATCCCACTAAATCATGAAAGCGAGTAAGATCCAAACCATTCGGATGCCACCTCACCATGGAAGTTT
>JZKD02S1666243.1:58851-69674 GCA_000966675.3 Picea glauca
TTATTGTAATTAACTCATTTTTGGGAGTTATTGGGCTTTTTTAGAGCCTAAATTCGTGGAGGAAGTTGGAGATGGATAACCAACTTCCCCACTATTTAACCAAGGCCATTTTGAGTCCAAGGGGACAGATTTTGAGAGCAATTCAGAGCAAAGATGCTGAGGAAAAGCCAAGTCAAAGCCAGTTTGAGGCAGGGAAGCCGTTGAGGAGGAGATGCTGTCGGACCGTTTTTGAGAGTTTCGGACATCCGTTTCAGGTGTCGTTTTTTGTGCATGGTTCCAGAGATCTGGGCGAACAAGACCAGATCAGTCTAGAAGCCATTCGGCATTGTAAATATGTACCATTTATCTTTCAAACATAAATAAAGAAGCCTCCCCCACAGAGAAAAGGCCCGGAGACATAGGCAAAGTTGTGTCGAACTCCGTTATCAACCTGTGTATTATGGTTTGCTGTTTTTCATTGCATTTCAGATCTACAAATATGTTAATGGTTGTATAATTCCTTTTCTTTTCTCGTTCTTTCATTAAGTTTTCCAATGGTTAATTAATGCATGCAAATTAAAAAACTCATCCATAAGTCATTCGAAAAATCCTGACGGATCAAAGGGAATGAAAGCAGACATAGTTAGCTACGTGGTGAGATTTCTGGAATGTCAGCAGGTGAAAGCTGAGCATAGAAATCCGACAGGATTATTATAGCCACACGTTATTCTAGAATCGAAATGGGAGGTCATTTTAATGGACATTATTGTTGGATTGTTGTTGACGGTAAGGAGGCACAACTCGATTTTCGGGGTAGTTTACACTCTGACGAAGAATGCACATTTTATTCCTATGTGTACGACGTATCAGGCTCCAGACATAGCTAAATTTTTCATCAACGATATTGTGAGATTGCATGGCATGCCAAAAAGGATCATATATGATAGAGGATCGATGTTTACATGACGTTTTTGGACCAGTTTCCAAGAGGCCTTGGGAACGCAATTTAACTTTAGTACAGTGTATCACCATGAGACCGACGGGAAAATAGAAAGAACAAACCAAATTTTGGAAGATATGTTGCATATGTATTCAACGGACCAACAGAGGTGTTGGGAAGAGTTCTTTCCACAGGTAGAGTTTGCATACAAAAACAGTTACCAAAGTACCATTAAGATGGCACCGTTTGAGTTTCTTTACGGGCGACCAGTTGGACACCATTGAGATGGGATCGACTTGAGGATAGAGTCTTGGTTGGACCCGAAGTGATCCAAGAAATGGAAAAACAAATGCAAACGATAAGACAAAGGATTAAGAGGCACAATATTGGCAAAAGATTTATGATAATGCGCATTGTGTCGAACGCAATTATGAAGTTGGCGATCGAGTTTTCTTGCGGGTGAAACTGCACAGAAGTTCGATCAATTTTGGAAAGGGTGATAAACTCTCTCCTAGGTTTGTAGGACCTTTCAAAGTTAAGGAAAGGAAAGGTCGCGTGGCCTATCAACTGGCCCTGCCTAATTCCTTGAGGCATATGCACGATGTTTTTCATGTGATTGACATGAGTTCCTTGAAGGTGTCAGACAAGGGTGCACTCACGGCGGAGCTAATACGAATTTTGGACCATCACATTCAATAGCTACGAGGTCAAACAATCAATCAGGTCAAGGTCCAGTGAGACAATTATAGTCCACACTTGGCCACCTGGGAGGACACGTATGATATGCGCCAGCAGCTTCCTTACTTATTTGATAGATTAGACATATAGATCTTGTCAAATACTTTTATTACTGCATTTTATATACTGTACAACTTTAGGACGAAGTTTAAAAAAATAGGGGGTGTATGAATCATCCCGCTCTTGCGAGCACACGTTATTAACTTATTCTTGGAGGACACTTGCATGAAAGTGATATAATTATAGTACAATGTTATATGTTTCGATTATGGATTTCATATTATGATATTGATGGGTTGTGATTTAATGTAATTTGAGATATATGTATTGACAAATGCTATTGACAAGTTTTCCATAAGTGTGCAGGACTTTGACAGAGTGTGGATGTCGATGGCATCAATGGACCTCCTTGGGCTCCAGATTGAGTCAGGGAGTGGATTGTATTGGTTTGAGTATTCCATTATGCATATGAGACATATGATCGATTATAGCATGATTTTTTATATGGATAATTGACAGTGTTTCGTTGATGGATGTAGGCTGACGATTGTTTTCTAATCTGACTCACATAAGGAGTAAAGGGGTCATGCACATAGACCAGATATTGAGGGAGAGGTGTGGTAGAGCCTCTGTCACAACCTACTAGAACTCTCGTCGTGGCTCGAATTGTAGGTTAACGATCACCTAGTTCGAAAGATCCATGATGCTATGAGGGCAGACTGAGACAGTCGCTCACGAAGATTTATAAAGGGCACGCAATAAGGCAAGGTCCTTATTCCTTAGAAGCCCTTAGTCTCTCACAAGGTCACCTGAATGGAGTGTTGAATCCAAGGGTTGGACAACTACCAAAACCAGTCAAAAGGCGAGTGGCACCGTTGGATGCACGGGAGTGCGTCTTGAAGGGCACGTCATGTGATTTAAAAGGAAACTTGAGTCAACAAATCTAGGTGGCATAAAAAACGATAAATTAATTTGACATTGTCGGATTTAAAATAATTAATTAATGAGTAAATTATTAATTATAAATCCCTATAAGAGTCTAAGCCTTTTCAAATAAAATTTAATTAAGCCTAAGTCTAAGTTTTGTAAAGAAGCTAAATTGGTATTAATAACTAAATCAAAAGAGGAATGAGGTAAATAAAAACAAGAATTAAGTAAAATGAATTAATCCTAATGATTCGATTTAAGGCACATATGTGTAAGAAATTATTAAAGGGGAGTTTTTTAAAATAAAAAAGAAAACAAAGAGGAGAGAATGTGTACGCATAGAAAGGAATCTAGAGTCTAGTCAACACTAGTCTAACTAGAGAAGAATCATATTTTAAATCAACTTAGAATTAGTAAAGCGTTAGTCATTAATTGGGAATAAGGGGAATAAAAAGACAACTAGAAGTGATTTAAGGAGTTCTTTTAGGAGAGGTGAGGGAAATTGAATTTAATTGAAATGAATTGTGGATTTACTTGTGCAACTAAAGGAAAGGGTGACAAGTGTACGGGGGAAATAATTCTAAATTAATTAATTAAAAAGCGAATTAATTGTGCAAGTGAAGATGTTTCATGGAGAAATTCTATAAAACAAATGGCCTAGATGAGAAATGGATCAGACTGGTTATGGGTAAAGTTATGCTGCATAATTTTTGACTAGTTTTACTAGTGAGAGTTGGGATACCCAGCTTGAGAGAGAGTGGTGGCTCTACCTTGCGAGGCAAGATGGGAGCTAGAGGATTTTTTGTTGTGTGTGTGCATGGCCCCTTTGCGGCTCAGGGGGTTACGGGGGAAGAAGAGTACCCCTAGCGTTGGCTGGGAGGTACCGGTGAAGTCCTTGATTAGCAGGTGAAGGAGACGGGTATTGCGCAACGCCATCCAAGGGAGAGACATCACAACAAGGCTCTTATGGTTGCAATAATTGAATATTTAGTTATTTCATTGTGGCACTAGAAACATTATTGATTTCATTATTGGTTCTTGAATTATTAAATTAATACTGTGAATAGTAATGCAAAGATCAGGCTATTTGAGTTGTGCATGGCATTCTTCACCTTCCTCGATTTCCCATTATATTATCATTCTTACTATTGATATATTCCTTTCAACCATGCGGTATTTAGAGTTTTTAAAAGGGAGGGGGAGAGTCCACTTTCTTTACATTTTATGTACCATTATTGAATTTGGTCTTGCCACTTATTTATATGTTGTAATTCTTGTGCTTTGAATTTATTATGCATGGATTGAACGATTTAGATCGAGGTAGGATAAGTCATCGAATCCTTTATAGTTTTATTTCTATCCTTTAGTGACTTCAAGCCCCGCCTTAAGCCAAAACACTACCTTCAACATTTCACATCTCGTAGACCTTTTCGCGCAACAACCCCATTTTTTTTAAATTGTTTTAATCCTAGAGGCATTTTAAATGCGAACGAGGACGGGTTTTTTTTTTCTAAGCCTTGGGTCACCCAAAAATTAACTGAAGGAAACACTTCCATCGCATGAACCCTTGGATGAATGGATACCATGACCGTCCCTATTGATCGAACCCTGAACACAGTTGTAGGATGCTTCCCGAAAATACAACCCCCACCCCCCTTTGTGTTGTTATATTCACTTAGTCATTGGTGCCTTGTCACCACGGATTTGAGCCCCATGGTGGTGCGTCTGGATGGTGATTAGATTTGATGCACCGGTGCCTTCCATCACTCGTTCCGCCTATTGAGTGTAAACCTAGAAAGGAACCATTTACCCTTAATATTCTTCGTGGCCAAGCAAGTCAGAATAAATTTTAACATTAAGCCAAAACTGAATCCGAAGGGAATTACTGAAGCAGAAGACGAAATCGAGTTCCTTGTGAATTTTTAGATGGGAAATCCCCCTTGGGTACAACCGAACTTATTGCACTTGTTCGCGTCCATTCTCATCTTCTGAAGTGGAACCCGTTTATCTGGAGTTGTGATTTGCTAAAAATAAATTCAGTTGTCAAGTTAGCCTTTGGCAAGGGGACTCAGGTGCATTGTAAAACTGTGTGTGAGTTCTCCCTTAAATGCTTCCTCAACCTTTAGCAGTCGCTGAGTTGTCAGTCCTCAAATAGTTGATAAAGAATGCACCATCGGTTCTCTAAAATTTTCATTCACTGCCGCATCTAAATTAATCAAGTATCTTAGAGGTCGAACGCCTCTGAATAGATCTAGAATGAACCATTAATTTTACTTGATTCCACTACGCTGGTAGCCCCTCCATTATTATTTTACCTGACTCTTAAAATCTAATCGTTAGTGTACACATGTTCGATGCCACGTCACTGGCAGTCCCATAGTTATTTCTACTGCTTGTTGTTATGCTGGTATTCACTTCTGGATCTACTTGCACAATTAAATCAAACCTTAGTTACCACTTATCAATAAACTAATATTCTTATCTTTTAATCTTGTACTTGACTTGGGTGAATGTTAATTAACTGCAAGGGGTAAGTTATTCTTGCTCGACTTGTTGGGCGATTACCAGTGGACCGGTTTTCCTTAAGAGATCAAGGATCCTCCTTGTAGTGCGAATTCCCGAGGAATTTCATGTCGACCCTATTATTTTAACCGAATTTGAATTTTGATCCCTTAAAGGTTTGACCAAGAATTAAGGAATTGGATTGAAAATTTATGTGATTATTAAGGAAGTTGTTCTTATTTAGGGTTCCTTATAATCGAATACCCAACACAATTGATTTATTTACTTATTATGTGTTAAGTTGGGCCATTCTTCATTCCCTCAATGGATTGTAAGCAGTTTTATTTATACATCTATGTTTATTTTGAATGATTTTTATAGTTATAAAGGGGACACGTAATGAATGGTAACCATGAAATTGCTTGTATTACTTAAAAGAAGTTTTGATCCTCTTGTGGCTCCTTGTAATAGTAATGTAAATTAGTTCTTGAACTTTATTTGATGGTTAAATAAGATTTAGACTTATTAAATTCTTATAAAGAGTTTTTAGTCTCTAAATCCATCTGTGTATAGGGAGGATGAAAATTGGGTTAAGTTATTGTTAATACTCCCCTAGTTCTTGTAAGCTCCCAACGAAATTGGCATGAAGTGCTTACACCAACACCCACACCTTTCTTTTATATGTTATATCACCTAGAAAAGGGTTCCCTAATTATGATATGGTAAGATGTCTATTTATTTGTTAGTTTCTTATTGTCAAATTATAATTAGAAGGTAAGGGGATATTGCCATAGCAACCTTGAGGAAGGGTAATGGAAAAGTTGATGTTGTGCACTTAGTAACTATGTACTTGGAGAATCATATTTAAGGGTAAGGTAGCATTGGAATCCTTCCATGTGGTAGTTACGAGTGGCCCTCTTAGTCCCTTGAGGAGGGTTACACAAGCATTGACTTTTAATAATTGATGGTTATGAATGATTTCTATTAGTTGTAGATGGATACAATGCAAGTAATGTTAAATTTAATGCGTGTCTTGAGAAGATTGTCTTCTTATGGGTTCTCATAATGACTATGAATTTAGCATTCCTTACATACTCTTAGAAGGCATTCCTTAAGACGAAAGTGAACAGTTAAGCTTTATAATATCAAATTGTATTGCGCTCTTGATTTATTATTCTTATGTAAAGCCTCTTACTCATCACACTCAATTGTTGCTTGAAAGAATTTTTAGGTAGAGTAGTTTATCATTTGCACTTGATGAATTGATGATTAAGTATGTCGATATTCTAGGTAGAGTAGTGGCGTGTGATTGAGTTATAGGATTTAGACACTTCCTTGTTCCTCAGAACAGTCGCCAGCCCTGAGACCTTAAGTGGTCAAAATCTATCAGATGAATCTTGGGCTTGAGCATTGCTTATGTGTCCTGGAGGTCCTAACCATGAAGGATAAGTTGGCGGGTAGTTCTTAAATGTTCAGTGACATGGTTGATCGGTTATCTGTATTTCGCTTCACTTGATCGTGATGCGTTGAATCGTCTCGCTATTTAATTATGTTAACTTGTTGATGATGCTTCATTATTGTTATGATGATGTGTAGATTGTGCCGCTATTAATTATGTTGATGCAATGATTGTGTCATTATTAGTCATGATGATGTGTCACTTACAATGATATCGATTATGTGACGATTCTTTATCCAAATAAACAAAAAAAAATTACCTATTGTACTTTGTTTTGTTGTCGTAAAAGGAGGGGTCGTTACACACATTTCTTCAGACACTAGCAGGACGACATTCTCCCAAAAGGGGCTTACATACAAACCACAAGCATGAGTGCTTGTTTCTCTCCTCAAAGAGCTCTCCAAAAAGGCCTCCAAAATATCCTCCCAATCACTCCCAATAAAGGGGTTTGAATAATTTTTCCTAGCTCCATAATTCAAAAAGACAAGATCCATAAATTTAGGATCCAATAACTACTCAAGAACAAAAATGAGAAAGACCCTTAACTTACTCCCTGAGACTAGGAATCCACTTGTAACAAAGGGAGGAAAAGTCCAAGCCAACCCATGAGACCCTTAACTTCCTCCTTAAGATTAGGAAACTAATTTGTGAGTTGGCTTCTCACATACAACTAATTTCCCCTTTAAAGTAGGAAACTAATTTGTGAGTTGGAATCTCACATAAAACTAATTTCTCATTTTTACAAATAATACGTGAGATTTCTACTCACTCCAAGTATTCATTTTTTCCCTTAAAATTAGGAAATTAATTTGTGAGTTGGATTCTCTCACAAAAATAATTTCCCCTTTTACGATTAAATGAATAATACGTGAAATTCTCAAACTCACTTCAAGCATTAATCATTTTTCCAATATTCGTGACTAATACATGAGTTTTTTATACTCTTTTAAATATTAATCATTTTTACAATTTAATTAATTCATTCATGAGCATTAATTATTCTTTGTCACCTATTATCAAACTTTTTAATGATTTATCCCATGATATGAAAACCATGATATGAAAAGCAGGAATTTTCTATGTGAAAATCTTCCTAAATCAATTAATAATCTAATAATCTAAAACACGAGATTAAAATACCTTTATTAAAAAAAAAAACTTCTTTCCTTCTTCTTATTAAAATTCATTTTTAAAATTTTTCTTTCCTTCTTCTTATTAAAATTCATTTTTAAAATTTTTCTTTCAACTTTATTGAGTAATTAAATTACTCTAAAAAAATGTAACCCTTATATCTTCCTATATATATTTTCTCCTTGTAACTCTATACGTTTACAAAAACTTTTTCCCTTCTCCACTTATCTTTTATTTTTCCTCACTTTAAATTAAAAAAATTATATGTATTTTCACCTCATAATTTTTAATCTTTGCTTTTATAACAATACAAGGCATGTGAGTATAATGTTTACCCTTTTTTAATATTAAATTATTCCTCTTAAATCAAATGTCTCAGATTTGTTAATTTGGAGGGCCATGATTGTTGATTTGACCACTAGGTCATGTCGCTTGCTTTGTTCAAGTTTCAAGTTTCTTCCCACGACAACCATGCTAGCACATGAATTCTCAAATCTTGCGATGGAAAGTATGGAATTGCAAGTTTATGATGAAGGTAGAATTGGATGAATTCTCAAATCTTGCGATGGAAAGTATGGAATTGCAAGTTTATGATGAAGGTAGAATTGGGTGCAGTGAGTAAAGTTGATTAGTTTATAATTTTTTAAGGATGAAAAGTTAAAAAAATAATTGTATTTTAATTGACAAGTGTAAATTAAGTAAAATCTTTATTAAAAAATGTTAAAGATAATAAATATTGTAATTTCAAATTTTTACAATTTTAAAAAATTAAATAATGATTACATAAAAATGTAAAATTTTAGTAAATTTAATAAATAAATAATTTTTTTTTTAAATTTGTAGTATTTACAAAATTATTGTCATTTTACATTAATGAACACATTTTGGTCATGTTATCTTAAATAGATGTGAAGTTAGGGGATAAGTATCTCTCGAGAATTTTAGAGAAAGATAAAGCAAATCCAAAAGAATTTTATAACTTATAATCTCAAAATTAAGGGCGATACACCCCATTCTATCATCCTCACCGAAGCGAGCATTTCCCTCATTGAGAGCAAAGTTATGATTAGGTACTTAATGTACAAGAACAAGCTAAACAACATGGATGACAAGAGGCTCCCCAAAATTGCTTCAGACTCTAGCCAAAATCACCAACGGCTCAAGCGGGGATGGCATAATGATGCCAAGTCTCTTCTTTTTTTTTCGGAAAAAAAAAGAGCATAATTTTATTCATCCGAAGAGACAAAATTACATTTTGTAGGTGCTTCAAAGGAGCACTACACCTCATAGGTGTGATATATGTTTCAGATTTACTGAAATTTTTTAAAGGTTACAGATCCATGATTTCTTGATCATGTAGATTGATCTCAGAATAATATCATGTTTGCATTGTTGTGCTTCCATTGATGCTGAGTGGGATTCTTCAAATGGTATCAATTATTTCTTGGTCTTTGTACTGCTTCAAAATAGCATTTATGTTGCTTGTTCTTGGAAAAAAAGAGAATTTAAGGCCTCTACAGGTCTTGCGGTTCGTGCTATGCCTCCTGTTGTATTGTAGAAGAGTCTATAAATGGTCGATGGTAAAATGTTTTTGTATCTCCATTTTTGTGCTCTATTATGTCCCATTGTCCGAGTGCTAGTTGGAGTCCAGCTTTGGAGAGTGCATCCGCTACTGTATTCTTGTTCCTGTAGACATGGGAGATAGTCATGGAGTCAAAAAAATTTAAAAGATGATAGGTGTCCTCCAGAATGGGGAGGAGAAAGATGTTGTGACATTTTTGAATTTTCCTTGCCCAGTTCACCACAATTTGGGAGTCTCCAAAGATTTGAATGTGTCATAGATCATTTTCTTTTGCGAAGGCAAGTAGAAGTTTTAAAGTTAAAAGTTCTGCATGGTTGTTTGTACCCTGTCCCAGTCCCAATTTTGTGTGAAAAGAGTCGGAGGATGTGAGATGTAGAGTGAAACCACCTCCGCAAATGTTGTTTTGTGAGGCTCCATCAAAGTAGGCCCACGGTTTTGTAAACTCTATTTGTTCTGGAGTATGAGATTTTGGTCCCGATTTAGTAGGATTTTGTGGGAAGTGTGAAAAGATAGAGAGGCTTTGTGCTGCAGCTACTTGTGGAGCTGTAGTTTTTTCTTGGAAGATTGTTGAGTTTCTGTCCAGCCAGATGCCCCAGAAAACAATGGGGGGAAGGGCTTTTAATTCAATATGACTGTGATCTTGTAGCCAGAGTTTCCAGGCTTGTTCTAGAGATGGTCCCTCCCATATGCAAGAGACTTTTAGACTATCTGAAATTTCCTTCCACACCCTTTGGGTGAAAGGGAAAGTAATAAACAGGTGTTGAGTTGTTTCAACATTTGAGAGGTAGAGTGGACATCTGTTGGGACCTTCGAAATGTCATTTTTGTACTATTTCCCATGTAGGGATCTTTTGATTCAGAGCTGCCCAAAGAAAGAGTTTTGCTTTGTGTGGGCATTTTAATTTCCAAAGACCCTTCCACCACCAAAGGGGTTGTTGTTGAAATAGGTCCAGATAAAGTGCGATGTATCCTAGTTTTGGGGAGTATGCATGTAACATATCCACTATCATAATTTAAAATTTTTGGGTTAATTTCCCACAAACCTGCCTTAGCGAAATGCCAATCCCTGGTTCACTATCGGGATTCAGGGTTTCTAATGTCAAAACTCATTCACCCCCATGACTCGCGATCCTCCAAATCCCGATGCGCTCCTTACGCATTAAGTCCCCAGGCCAAGCCTGTGGTTTACTGCCTTTACGACTGTGGTCTTACCTTCTGTACGGGCTACTCCTATCAGAGTTTTGGGATTTCCGTTGTCGTAATTCACGAGTTCTCAGAACTCGCAGTTCTCTGATCCCCGATATGCTCCTAACGCATTAGCCCTCTATGCTATACAGTAGTCTATGTGACCACTTACCATAAGACCACCGTTGTATAACCTCCCATCGGGGCTACGGCGTTTGTGATTACGCAAAACACATGTCCACGAGAATTGCGAATTCCTGATTCGTGACGCGCCTTTCTGATCACGCTAGCCCCACTGGTTTAGCCCCTGGTCCACATGACCAACTTCGTGATCACTACCTTGTCCCCATCGGGGCTACGGGGTTTCCCATATCACAAGAC
>JZKD02S1666243.1:77044-88361 GCA_000966675.3 Picea glauca
TCTCAGCAGTTCTGTAATATAAATTCATAATGTTATTTACATTTTCATCATGCTTTAGCATGGTAATTCCTGTATTAGGATTAATTACAAATTTGGGGGAACAGGGTGTTACAATGCACCTGCTAGATCATTTTTCCAAACAAGTTCGCCTTCTTTGTCCGTAAGTCTGATGTGCTCAATCTGTAATGCTTTGATGTAGTTTCTGTATTTCACCGCAGGGGTCCCAGAAAGCCCTAGTTCATTCGCTTTCTTCCAGACTTGAGACCAAAGAGTGGTTGTAATGGGGTCAACCAGTTGTGATAGAAAGAAAATATTTTGTTCATGTAGAGAGTTGATGATTTTAGTGGGAAGGATATGTGTGTTTCCACTTCCTGGCCAGGGATCCACTCCTAAACGAAGATGAGTCCCACGTCCTACTTTCCAGGCAAGACCTTCTCCTATTACTGTGAAGGAGGACGTGAGGGATTTCTAGAAGATAGATTCTTTGGATGATTTTGTTGGGGATCTAATCCAATCTTCTAAGGATGCTGGGGTTATATATTTTTGGTGAATAACTGTAGAAAAGAGATTATTTGTGTTGATGAGCCTCCAACCTGTTTTAGCTGCCAATTCTTTTGAGAACAGGTAAATTTTTTTGCTCCCCACCCTCCTAGAGCCTTTGGTCTTGTTAGGAGATCCCATTTTTCCCATGGATGTATGGTTTTTTCTCCTGAACCTGACCAGATGAATCACGAGCAAACTTTTCATATTTTTTCTAATATTCCTTTAGGGATCCAGGCTAGTGACATCCAGTAGACTGGAATGGATTCTAGTACAGATTTTGTTAAAGTGAGTCTCCTTGCTTAGGAAAGCCACCTAAAGCTCCATCCAACTAATCTTTTTTCTATTTTTTTGATGAGCCATTTCCAGCCTTTTTTGAGATAGTTGTTTGGTTTTAGTTGAAAACCAAGGTATTTTAATCCAGCTGGGAAATCCATGGGGTGAAAGGGAAGAGTCTTTTATATAGTTCTTCTTCCTCTCTTTCCATTTTTGTGAAGGAAAGGGTGGATTTTTTAATGTTTATTTGCATTCATGTTGATGATCGGAAGAGTGTGAGTATGTTGGAAAGTACTTCAGCATCCTGACTTAGGCTGCTACAAAAAATGAGAATGTCATCTATGAAGAGGAGATGAGTAAGTCTATGGTTGGGGGTAATCTGTATTCCAAGGAACTACCTAGTGTTGACTGCATTTAAAAGTGCCCTGCTTAGGCCTTCTGCCACCGAAAGGAAGAGTAAGGGGGAAAGGGGGCATCCTTGGCGTAGTCCTTTTTCTAAGATGAAGAAAGGGGAGGTAGCTCCATTTATAAGGACTGCAAAGGAACCAAAGAAATGCAAGCCATTATCCATTTGATGAAGGGTACTTCGAAGCCAATATGGGTGAGGAGTAGTCTGATGTATGACCAGTTTACTCTGTCAAAGGCCTTGGAGAGGTTGATTTTTAGGATTTTACGCTCTCTTTTTTTTTTCAGGCTGTGTAATCCTTCTTCTGCTACTCCTATGGTTTCATGGATTTGTCTTCCTTCTAGGAAACCAAATTGTTCTTTTTATATTGACTTGGAGAGTAATGGTTTCAGTCTTCGAGCGATGATCTTTGCAATGATTTTGTAGATACAGTTGCAAAGAGAGATGGGACATAAGTCATCAAAGGAGAGTGGCTCATTTATCTTTGGGATGAGTGCTATGAAACTGGAATTGAGTGGTCTGTGTATTCTTCCACTGATTCTAGATTCTTATACTACTTTGAGAATGTTTTTTCCAAGCAATTCAAAGAAGCCATGGTAAAATTTTATGTTCCATCCATATGGTCCTGGGCTTTTGTCCTTTTAAAAACTTTTCATTGTATCTTTGAGTTCTAATTTTGTAACTTCTGCATAGAGATTTTGATTGTTTTCCTCATCGACAAAAGAGGGAAAGTATAGAGACAATTTTATTATTGTTGAAGGAAAATCTCTTTGCGGACAGGTAGATCTCCTCTTGAGAGCTAGACTCTTAACTCTTAAGACAGAAGATGCTTATCGTGGTCACTCACTTCCTTTTAGATCTAGATAAACTAATGTGTGAGAAGGACGGAGAAAAGAAGTACCTTTTACCAGTGTTTGTCCTTGCACGGTTCGAGTTGAGCTCCAATCTTTCGCTCCTCGATAAGCCCTGTAGACAAACAAAAGTACAACCACTTCCTACTCTATTGATATTAGATCGAAATAGACCTATCTATTAGAGACAAGTTCATGTGAGATTAAGCACAAACTAGAAAGAAACAGGCCAAGCA
Source organism: Picea glauca (assembly GCA_000966675.3). Taxonomy (NCBI): domain Eukaryota; kingdom Viridiplantae; phylum Streptophyta; class Pinopsida; order Pinales; family Pinaceae; genus Picea; species Picea glauca. The sequence goes on from JZKD02S1666243.1 coordinate 79,354, forward strand.
TATTATATTGATGAGAAAAACAACGAAGGAAACTTACAATCGTAGATGCGAGTGCAGCAGCTTCATCAAGTCCTCCTTGTCTAACCCTTGCTCAAAAGACCCACAATCAAAATGACAATAGCTTCACTGATAATTCTCCTCCACTTCACTGTGTGTTTCCTATGAGATCATAGGTTTCATGCCTCCAAAAATCCTCCTTTTCACCATGAGAGGGCTTGCTTATATATGTTTAGAGAGGCCCAACCACTTGAGATATCTTTGGGGTAAGTTGAGGATTTTCCTTCTTCAGTTAGGGATCTTCCCTAATATCATGGCTTGACCAAGGATTCGAATCCAACTACCTTCAGAGAATGAAGAGATATTTCCCCCATTCTTCTCAACAAACCAACTGTTGCCCAGAATAGGTAGCGCTCCCCCAAAAGGGCAGTCAGAGCGTTATAACGCTCCCTAGTAATGTGTAGGGGGGCACCATCACTCCCAACAGCAGCAACGCTCCTCCAAAATGGCAGACAGAGTGTTATAACACTCACAGATAGTCTATAGGGGGGCACCAACACTCCTGAGAGAGGTATAGGGGAGTGTTCTCCTCTAAAACTCAATTTTAGTGGTTCTTTCAAATGGCAAGAGGTTCATAAACCCAATTTATCATTCCTCTTCTTCCAAATTAAATGTTTGAGGTGTTTCAAGTGTCTTTCTGATGTCGTTATAGGTACGACATAGGCATTATGGCAGTATGCTTTTTCTCACACTTGTGAGCAAAATGCAACACTTGTAATGACGACACTTACGACACTATCGAAGTGAGTAATTTTGATGTGTAACAGATTCCCCCCCAAAGTATGAAGTTAGAAGACGAGAACTGATAACTGAAATGCTTTGTAGACTTTCAAGCAAGGGTATAGACACAGAGAACCTGACAGAAGCTGCACACAAACATCCAACAAATAGTCTGACATGTTTCAAACCCAAGGCATACATACCTATGCTTGGGTGATAAAGACAAGATATGGTCACCATAAAATACACTGCGGATCCATAATTGTATTGATAAAAGGTATGGCCACCGAGGATACAGTGTGGATCTATACTCCTATGACCTGAACTGATCGTAGCCACGAAGAATACACAGTGGATCTACGAGATGACAAGACATAGCCACGACCAATACAAAGTGGATCTATGTAATAGTATATGTTTCATTGTTCAAAAGAAACTCCTTCGCAACATGCAAAAAGTACATATAAGAGTGATGACCCAACCCAGGGTCTTCTTACTGATCCCGTTGTACTACAAATCTAACCATGTGAATAGATGTACTGATGTCGAACATGGCAGAAACCACTTGATTACCGGTCAATGATGTAAACCGTTAACAAGCGCAAGGGAAATCATCATTAATGTCAATGATTCCCAAGGTACTTCAGTACATTCCAACGAATGTGAATGGATGAGTTGAAGTCGAACATTCATGGAATCATCCGATCAGAGGTCAATGATGTAAACCCACTGTCGAACGTGAGGAGGCCTACCATTGAGGCATGCAGGTCCCAAAGTACTAATTGGTTTCTAAGTCTAGTTCCTGGATAATGTGTTGAAGTCGACAGGAATAGACTCGTCGAAGGAGGGCCTTGATGTATCCCCTATCAACAACACGAAACAGACACATAGATGTAATTGGTAGATCAAATGAACATGGACTGACATAGGTATTGAGACAAGATATTTGTGGTGGCTGACTCTCGAGGCGGATACTTCCCTTAAACACTGAGGCACAACAGCAGAAACATGACATGGACCAAAACAGGATGATGCAGTGGATACCGTGACTTTCGTCGGGTGACCCAAAGGAGTAAGAAAAACTCAGAGGATTGGTTCAATGCAGAGGTTTAGCAGATTAATATGTGCACAAAGACAAAGTGCCATGTTCAAGGGTGACTCTAAGAGTTACTTGGTAATGTTCTCAAAAATTGTTTGGCTTACTTCTTTCAATTTTTCCCCCATCCAGATAGATGAGTACCTCTTTTTGATTTAACGAGCTCGAGTAGGGTAACACATGTTCTATATAACTCACATTCGGTAAGTTCCTCTTCCTTTGTTTAACGAACTGGAAGAAGTAAGGGTTCGATCCCATATGGGCCTGTCGATGTTTGTTTAACGAGTCCAAAGATAGAAAACTCAAAGGTTTTTCATGATTATAGAGTTTGGAAAAACACTTAAAAGAGAACTCTCTCAGTTCATTTTTCGTAAAGTAGTCTGATGAGACTGAAAAAGAGATAAACTATCGCTCAACAGATGTTTTCTTCAAATACTTTAACGAGCGTGAAGAGAACAAGGTCGCTCGGTAATCTTTTAATGTTTAGAGAGTCTGAAAAGAACTTAAAGATGACTCCAATGTTGTCCTTTTTTGTAATGTTAGTCTTGTGAGGCTAAAAAAGAGATAAATTATCACTCGAAAGACGCCCTTTCAAACCTTTTAACGAGTGGAAAAGGAAGAAAGATCACTCGGCAATATTTTCATGTTTAGAGAGTCTGAAAAGAGCTTAAAGGAGACTCCAGGGGATTCTTTTTTCGTGTATCCATACAGGTCCGAAAAAGAGATAAAAGTTTACCCGGATACATTCTCATGTATTTACGAGCACAAGAAATAACAAAGACTAAGCTCGGTATGCCCCCAGCTTGAAAGCTAGTGGCTTAACTCCAGAATGATCATCAAAGGCTCGAGACATGCCCTCCAAGCTTCAATTCATTCACCGACTATGAGGTTGTCACCAATTTCTCTACTAGATGAGAAAAAGGAGAAGGGTGGATGAAAAGAAGGTTCAAGAGAGGTGACTGTTTCATTTTTAATGAGCTTGACACAGGAAAAGAACTATGCTCAGGGCCTCTATTTCATTTTTTAACGAGCTTGCCATAGAGAAGAGAAACTATGTTGGTGGTTTCTTTTTTATCATGGCTTCCGAGAGGATAACGCTTTGGAAGGGTACCATGTCAAGGGACAAAACTCGTTCATGGCCTCCAAGAGATCTTCGCTAGATGGAAGATAATCACTCAGGAAGGAACACATGTAGAGGGTTGCGATAGGGGTAAGGAATTCAGGGTCCAATATCCCTACCAAAGAAATCACCATGCCAACTATTGGATCCAAATCATCGGAAGTCGAAGGCATGGGAGACGATTGAAAATCAACATCAGGAGGGGAGATAGAGTGTATATATTCCCGAATTTCTTCACGAGGGGGATGAAAAGAGGATCGGTGATGGTTATTATCTCAAGGTAACTTGTCAATGCGAAGCATTTCTAGAATAGATTCATCAAAAGGAAAAATTAGGGAAATGCAGTCGATTGCAGACGACAAGGAACTCAACCGTGATTGCATCGAGGAAACGTCAGGTGCCAATAGATGTTGGTCATCCGACGAGGGAGAAGCGGATTGGGTAGAAACGTATGACGTTTCGACTAGACTAAGTGGCATGGTGTCACCTAGTGCATCGAATTCCAATGGACAAGGTACAATCCAAGGGTCAGATGATTCCAAAGATTGATAAGCCACGGTCGAAATCATATCGACGATGGCAATATGATGTGTAGTAGGTGGAAGTGGTGTAGGGAAGGTACCTATGAGGCTAGAATCTTTTATTAAGCCAACACCAACGCTTTCATACGTGATCTTGTGGTCTCCCAAGAAAGGAATATTGTTGGTAGCGGGAACACGAGCATCGATCGTGCAGAACTCCAACTGATCAATAGTGACAATTTTACCCTGATGAGGAAATTGTACACATCGAAAGACCGACTAGGCAACGACAGTCATAACATAAAACCAACTTCTTCCAAGTAACAAGTTGTAATCGAGGGGAGCATCGACCACCTCGACATCAACAGTAACAGTTTTTCCACCCAACTGGATGGGCAGGGACTGTAAAAGCCCATGGGGATGAAAACCTCGCTCGTCGAAGGCGCATAAAATCATTGGGGATTTGTTGAGTGCTGGTGATTTTAAACCTTTCCAGCACGCCAAATACATGACACAAGTCGAGGCTCCCTCATCCAGAATAGTTCGGTGGATTTGTTGATTGTGAACAACAACATCAACTTGGAAAGCAAGTTGGTGGGAGAATCGAGACGCATAATTATCTAGGTTAAACATGATATGGTTGGATGACTCAGGATCAACAGCGCCAAGAGTAGCCAAGAGCGTTCTACGTTGACTGGGGCAGTGTTGTAGAACTTCTAACGCAGACATAGCACAAGGTGCTTGAGCCAAATCTTCAACAATGTTGTAGTTCTGGGTGTCACGTGAACTAGGATTGAAGGTAGCTTTATGTATAGTGCTCTTATGAGGGCGTAAGATAGAGTCGAACGTGGGTTTCTCAATCTGGAGTGGTCCAGATGGAGGATTAACTGATGGAAGACTTGTTGAAACAAAGCTTAATTTTTCGTCCCTAAGGCCTCGATTTTTATTTTTAAGATTTCTGCTTTCCTCAAAGAAAATTTCATCATTTATGAAATTCGCGACGCCTTTTATCTTTTATTTTTTAATAAGTACGGGAAAAAGTTTACCAAAATATAAGTTTTCCAACGCTCTTTGAAAAATGATTTAAAATGGGTTGTAATTCAAAATTTATGATTTTTTAATTTAAACATGAAAGAAATCGGGATTCGGAGTTTTGTGTAAACAAATTTTCGATGCTAATTGAATCACGAAACCCCGATCCCCGATTTCCCGATGCATTTAATTCTTAATTAAAACATGAATTAATCCAATCTCTTCTAAGAAAGATTAAGAGTTAAATAATTCCATCGTGATTTCGGGATTCGTGATTCTATAATGAACGTGTCTCATGTCATTAGGTTTCCCGAAATCCCGATTTCTGAAACCTCGATTCATAATTCACATTAAAACCAAACTAATGATGTTTTGACCCTAATTATGATTATTCAGTTAATTAGGATAAGTTAAATCCTATATTTAAAAAGAAAAACAGGCCATCGCAATTTCGCGATTTCGGGATTTGTGATTCCGTGAGAGCACGTCTCATGCCATCAAGTTTCCCGAAATCCCGATGTCCGGAATTCCGATTAACGAAATCCCGATAAGGTCTAATCTCGATTAATTAACATGCAAAAAACGTTTAATTTTTAATTAATACATCGCGATTTCGTGATTTTGGCGATCGGGTTTTCTTTGATGACATATCTTTCGACATCAAGAGTGTTGAAACCCCAAAAAGTTATGTTTTCAGACTTAACTCATAATTAACACTAATAAATCATCTTTCTAAACATGTTTAAAGTTAATCTTTCTTTGAATGTTCATTAACGCGTCGTTGTCCGATTAAGTAAGTTTCTATTATATTTGAAAACACCGAGAAAGCCTAAGTACGGACAATAAATGCATATCTCCGAAAATATCTTTTGCATTAAGAGCTTTAAGTTCGTAACAGATGTACAAATCTCAATATTTTTATGATATATTCGAAGTAAACGTTCGAAACATATGTATTTACATTCTAAAGCTGAGCTTACTCACCCACTTTCTGTGACAGGTTTTCAAGACAAACGCAGAGCTATGGCGCCTAAAAAAGCATCGAAGAAAAACGAAGAAGCACAGGAAGGTGATATTATCTCAGATACCACTCCACATGCCATACACTCCGTCAAATCATGGACTAGAATTTCTGAATTGCTGGAGGACGAGCTAAAGTATACCGACCCTGATTCCGAAAATCATCTCCGAGACATTGCTAAGTCTGAGCTTCATAAGGTTGTTGCGCGTCCGAGGCTGGTGACATATATCGATATGATCGGCTTGGCTCTGGATAAGGTAGATATCCCAACAAGAAACATTATGAACGAGTAAGGAGTTGTCGTCGGCTCATTCAGGCCTGAGCACATTCAAGTAATGTATAAACTTTCGCCAAATTATAAACACACTTTTAATGCTGAATTTTTAGCTGAGTTTCAAAGAAAGGAATGTGTTGAGGCAGGCCAGACATATCCTGACATGATTAGAGGATTGGCGAGGTCCGAAGCAAAGTTTAGGGCTGACGCTCATGGGATTTATGCTTTGGCCTCCTTAAACGAATATATGGTTTATATAGCCATGATGTTATGCAGACTTTACGGGAGAAAGGATCCCTGTCATTTTCATGCAGACTGGGTACCATTCTTAGAGGAAGTTTCAAAAGGACGTAGTTTTAACTGGCATAAAATTTTCTCAGATAACCTAATGCAAGAGGTTGTAAATTATAAAGCAGCCAAGTCAAAGGGACAGCCAGTGTCTTTTTATATGTCTGCATATATTATGGATGCCATTTGTTTTATGACTCCCTTTCCATTAATGAATTGGAATTGGAATGTTTCCTGCCCAGAGCCTGTTCATAAATACCACTCATCTCTCTGGGAAGAAAATGCTAAAGACGTTTTTTATGATGTTTGTCATTTTGTCATTATTCCCCTACACAAAAATATTTTTTGGATGCGAACCCCCTCGCATCTCTGATGCAGTCATAGAAAGCCTCAAATCGGTTGCCGACTGGTTTATTGAGGAAAACTTTTCCTATATTAGGGTTTATGGTTGTTCCATCCCTCCTCACGCACTCCCGAAATTCTTACCAGACAGATTGATATGCAGAGAAGTAGCTCATCAGTTAGCCAAGGGTGGTATTGGGTTAGAATTAAAAGCTCTTCAGAAAAAAGCATGGCCATCTTTCCCTGTTAATGTCGGGAAATTTACTTTATCAAATTTAGGCCATTCTAAGGCGGAGGTCGAGTCATTGGAGGAAGTGAAGTTAGTAAACATCGAGCACCGAAAACATGACCCTTACCAAATGATTAGTCGGCATTACATACATTGTAATTTAAAAGCATATGAACATGAAGTTTCTGTTTATGATGATATTTTCAAAGATGTTAAGTCTTATGAGGAAGTACAGAACAAAGTACAGGCCTCGCCACCTGACTCACAAGCTGGGTTTTCATCTTTTCAAAGACATAGGCGAAGCTGTCTGCCGAAGATTTTACAAGGTGAAATATCGACCCCATTGCCAGAACAGGAAGAAACCCCTCCAGGGTTTGAAACTGATACTCAGGGTAAATCAAATGACAAAGATAAGTTGAAGGATTTTGAAATACTTCCTCAAAACACAGAGGGTACTCAGATAAAAGAATCAGGGACAGAGAAAGGGAAAGGACTGGAAACAAGTCCAATAATTCTTGATGATGTTCCAGAAAAGATAGGAGGAACTGCTTCAAAAGAACTTGGTAGTCTTATTACCTCCTTAACTCCATTACAGTCTACTTTCGGAACCCCTCATGAAGGAGTTTTATATGTCAGTGACCTAGAGCCGATTTCAAGAGATGAAATCCCCCCATCAGATTACTTTTTCAGCAAAAAGCGAAGAGCTGTCTTGAAACAGGAAATTCATCCTAGAGGAGAAGGATCGATTAAGAAGCATAGAGTTATCATATATGGAAAGAAACTCAAGGATGGAGAGTTCGCTACAGAATTAGCAGGAACAATGGGTGTTATAGCATCAGCTAATATATATTATGTGGGAAACCTAACAACTATGCTTGAACAGAAGGATCAAGAAATAATCCAGTTGCAAGACAGACTGAAGGAAAATGAAAGAAATATTGGTTGGGGAATACATAAGGGTCTAGAACAAGCTATACTAAAAGATCTGCAAGAAATCCAAAAATTAAATAAAGATTTGGATGAGGCAAAACATTTAATACAGGTCATACAGGATCAAGTTCAAAAGCTAGGAGAAGAAAATAAACAGTTGCATGATAAGATTAATTTTATTACTAACCAGGTAGTTGAACCTGAACATTTCAGGGCACATGCATCAGAGATATATGCACGAATAGAGGAGGAACAACAGAAAGTATTCTGGAATCTGGAATTAATCCAGAATTATTTTCAGGAATCAAATAAGTCCATGGAAAATGTGTTCCAGAAAGAAAGAGAGGCGAAAGCAGCAAGGACTACTTTTCAAAAAGCAGTGGCTTCCTCGTTAAAAGAAGAAATTGGGAAAACTCAGAAATTATCTATTTCTGAACAGGTAAAAGGGGATATAATGATAAAAGTCTGGGAATGAAAATTGGCGAATATAAAAGAATCACAAAAGAAGTTAATGAAGATTGCCAAGGAATCTTCGATCTCTTTGAAAGAGATTCATTGAATATCAGAACAGTTGGTTGTTCTGGATTGTTAGGCGAAATCAATATAGTCAAGCATCAGTTGAGGTTTAGAAAAGAGCTCGAGGAAAAGAAAGCAGAAATTTCGAACATCAAATTGATCAACATCACAGAGATCAATAGGTGGATGGTATCTTCGAGTTTAAAGTTGAAAACAGTTAAATTCACAGAAAGTATGATAGAAAGTTGGTTGCCCAAATTACAGAGGAGATTTTTCTCCTTTGAAGCAAATGAGATACCCGAGGCTCCCAAGATCTTAGTAAATTTTTTGGGAAAATGTGTTCAGTGCGTTGAAACAGAGAAACGAAGTTCGTCAACGCAAACTTAAAACTTTTTTAAAATATTTTTATTATTAGAATTTTAAAAGAAATTGTAAACGGTTGACATTATTTTATGTAACCATAATACTAGGGAGTTGGTTAGTTACCAACGTGAAACTTTGACGAAAATGTATAAATATAATTTCAAAAGGTTAAGAAAGGGCTTTAGAAATTTGGAGAGAGCCATTTTTGTAATATCAGTTTTGAAATACATCAGAATATAAATCGCAAACGAGATTCTGGATCCTGCAACTTTGTAACTATGTGTCTTCTCCCTGTTTATCATACTCTATTGAATTTTTCCTTTTAATGTTATATATAACAAGTAAATCAATTTGAAGTTATATACATCATCGATTTATATTTTTAGGTTGGTTTGGATGTTAAAGGGTTTGCAGTTTTTCCTCTGGAATTGCTTTAGCAATTTTAAGACCTGTAAAGCTTTTGTTCCTTAATTCTTAACCCTTGTTAGAAACCTCGTCT
>JZKD02S1666254.1:37924-49600 GCA_000966675.3 Picea glauca
CCACTCTAAGATTCCACTACTTTCTTTCACCTAAGGATAAACTAGGTAACAAATTGACTAAGTAACAACTTGTTGTAGTTTCTTAAGCCTCCAAAATTCTACTTGTTGCATTTTGGTTCATCCTCCACCATTTTGATCACTATACCATTATCACTTTTTATGGATTTCACCTTTACCTACAAAACAATTGACAATCAACCAATATTATGCAAGCTATGAAAAAAAAAAAAGAAAACTAAAAGGAAAAGTTGAATAAGTCAAATGTGAATGTAAGAGAAAAGTTAAAAAAAACAATTAAATGTCATGAAAACAAATAGGAGAGGAGGCTAAAGAATGGGAAGTGAATAGACATGGTTGTTGATCTTCCTTACCCCTAACTCTCCCTAATTATTTACTACTTTCATTTTAAAATAATCGTTTGGTAAAAATCATATCTCAAAGATTTGTGTTTTGGAGTGTGTACTGGGTATTTTTTCCCTTACCCCTAACTCTCCCTAATCATTCACTCACTTTCATTTGAAAATGATCGTTTGGTAAAAATCATATCTCAAAGATTTATGTTTTCGAGTGTGTACTGAGTATTTTTTTGGTTAGATTGGCCATTGTGTTTTATGATAGACTGATAGTTATCCTTTAATGGAAACTCTATCTCGTTGAGTGGATTTGGAGTTAATTGCTGCATATTATTTTTAATATTATGTGTGAGTGTATATTGGTAACGGTGATTACACATTTCAACAGCTAGTTAATTTCCTCCATTGAGTGTATTGGGAGAGGCGAAATCCATCGTCCTCCTTCCATAGCTATTGAAAAAACTTGCTAAAATGAAATTTCTCTCTTGGGAGTCCTCTCTTTGGGAGGTGAACCTTATCTATCGACTAGTGTTTTGAAGCTCCCATACAGTATTTGAAATGACTGGGCGTGTTTAGTTGGTTGAGGGTCGTTTCTTCTATTGATGGGCGTCTCATGAAAGCATCCTCTTGCTGCCCAACGTGCCTACGTCCTAGTAAATATATTTAATAGATCCCACAACCTATCCTAGCTACCCAATGTTACCGACATCATTTGCTGGTTGTACAACACTATCAAGAATTCATTTTGTTTCCTGTTACACTAGCGTTCTCATCTTAAATTGCTACCCACAAATTCACTATGATATCTACCCACAAATTCACTATGATATCTATTAATTTGCACTACCAAAACTCTAGAGTGTAAGAGAACCCACTACTTGGTAAGGCTGTCCATCTTCACCCACAGTTTCGTCGTAGGGATGTCGAACATCACCCACTACAAACCCTAGCAATCAATACCACCCATGTACCGTTTTTCTTTCTGGCTACAAGTCTACCTGTAGCCCAAAGCATTTGGATATTCCATTGCTCACTGTACTAGCTGGTACAGGTCTGAACGATATCCCCGGCTATTGGGGAGACCACACGTATGATGCGCTTGTGGGCTACAATGTGTAAAACCCTATTCCCTGAGCATTTCTAGAACATGGGTTAACGTATGAACATTCCACGCCCTAAACCTAATTCCAATGTGTTATAAGGAATCCCTGTTTGCTTCGTGGATGCCCCATGATTCATCACTTTGGTCAGTTACATTAACTCTGCTCTATATCCTCATCTGCTCATGGTTTAGACATTGCATTGGGCTTCCAATGATCGCTGGCGCATCTCCTTTATTTCTCACACTTATCATGATTGAATTTGAAGTGAAACCCAATGCTATCCACTATCACAATGCTTCTTTGTAGAGGAGTTGGTGATATTGAATATAAGGGTCTATGGTTTCGGTGAGCTGGAGAATGAGTTGTAAGGGATAGCTCCACCACTTGAACCACCACCATTCAATGAACGTTTAACTTATTGGAGCATGAGACTTGGCCATACTGAGCAACGTTATTATTGACCACGCGCCCTGATTAATTCATGCTTGGAATTTATTTATTATAATAGAGATTCGCTCATTACTGTAACGTTGAGGATTGATATATCTAGGTAGAGGTAGTCGCTATTGAAGTGAAAAATAGTTGGCTTACTTTCTTTCATGGTGAAAAAGCCACTTGACCTAGACCATAAACCAACTGAAATCCTGAATGCAATTTGGTAGTCATGCTCAAAACGTTCCTATAAGCAAATTTTGGCCATGATAAGGAAAAACACTAATGTTATATGGAACAACTGTTTAAATGAGTTGCTTAATTGTTTCTAAGAATATAGTTGAGTTGTTCTTGCCACTAGTTATTGATGTGTGAGGGCTACATTGAGTGAAGACATTTCTCATTGGGAAAGGAAGAAAGGCAAAGGATTAGTAGCCTCCAGAGAACTCTAAACAAGACCAAGACAAAACTAAGATAGCGATAGGAAATCAAATTCTACACAGAATATGTGTTGGTAAAAAGAGTGGGACATAAGTCCCTGGTATAAAATAAGTTGCATCTTTGAAAGAGACACAACTTCTAGGACTGTGAACAAAATATTTTAGAGCTCGGTATGGGAAAACCAAATAGAGATAAATTGGAATATCGAAGAGCCAACTACACAGAGCTTCCAGAAGAGAATGAGAACTTAAAAAAACAGGTTCAGATGTTCAATAAGAGGATGGAAAATATGGAGAAACATATTGATACTTTTACCAAATTGTTTCCATTGCTCAAGAAGAAATTTCAAGAACGTACACATATGCTCACACGAGTTCGCAGAGAAGGATGAGGCCTTGGAAAAGCTTCAAGCAATTGTTCAGAAGAACGAGAAACTCCAAGCATTCCTTAAGAACAAATTAGTGAATTTGAGAAGCATACCAGGGGCATTGGTTCCAAGATCTTAAGGAAAATGAGCTATCATGAACAAGGGTTAGGTAAGAGGAGACAAAGCATCTTGAGTCCCATTGTAGCTATTCCAAGGGCCAAGAATGAAGGCCTCAGATTTGATGGAAGAAGTAAAAATTCCATCGCTATGAAGACCATTTTCATGAAGGAGGAAAAAGACACGTCCGAGTTGGCTTTCTCATCATGAGAAGGAGCAACAATAGTAAATAAAGGTGTCATCTCACTGCCACCTTATCCATGTGGTAGTATATTGAAGTAGATAAGTAACGAGGAGAGTTCAAAAACTCAACCTACACCAGAGACAACAACAAACCAATTAGCAAGAGTAAGAAGAAGATTAGGGGGTCTAAGTCAAACAAGACATTTCTTGTTTGTCATTGCTACAAGAAGAGAGGCCATACCATAGATAGTTGTTGGTACATAGAGACGTGCTCACATTTTGGAAAGAAAGACCATCTTTAGGCATCTTGTTGCGAGAAACAAGTCACATGCCACATGACATTACTTCTATAGGAGGAATGGAAATAAAGCTTCTCCAATCCAACAACATACACAAAGGAACATGGAGAGGAGGAGTATGTTAAGAAGTCCTTGTAGAAGAAACCAGAGCTTTTTCCACCAGTGCAAGTTGAGTGGACATGGGGAAGAAAAGTGTTGGCTACTTCATCCAAAGCTTCACCCTAGAAACTGCACAACCAAGAGAAGGGTGTGGAGAGAGAATATTGAACAAGATGAAGAGCTTCGTGCAGTCCAAGTGATAGAAGTTGTCCAAGGAGAGATAATATCATAGGAGAGAAGAAAAAAAAAAAAGGACAATAGGTTGATGTCTAGAGAAACAAACACCTAGGTCTTCTTTCATGTATTGCATCCATAGAACCCCATCGCAGAGTTGTGTGGATATTGGTGCAGGAAGGTCAATGGCTTTAGAGGAGTAATTGAGAAATTCATGGTGTGCTTGGAAGCATGTGTAGGCACTTGAGAGTTGTTTTCCATGCCAGGATCCTAGTTGAAGAAGGAAAACACACTTCCTTTCATAGGACTAATATGTGATGGAAGCATGCTAGGATTCAACTTGTCTTCATGATTGCCAAGATAGACTGTCTCCAAGACAACGAAGAAGATTGGAATCGATGTTGAGTCCATAGTTCAGATGTGGATATTTCTCAAAGAAAGAGTTAGTGAGAATATTTATGCATTTGAGAATGCGAGATAGAGCCATCTCAAGGACTAGATCGAGTATCCAGAGCTATGAGCCAAAAACAGAGCCAGAGTTAGAGTTGTATCCAAGAACCAACACCATAGCCACTTCCATAGAAGTAGACAAAGATTGGTTTCCTTGATATTTTGGAGACCAAAAATCCTCTCAATGGGAGGTGTGATCCAAAATCGATCTGAACCAAGATTGGATAAGACTGAGTACCTACAAAACAAATTGACAATCAACCAATATTATGTAAACTATGTAAAACAATGCAATTGTAAAGTTGAATAACCCAAATGAGGATGTAAAAGAAAAGTTTAAAAAAGTAATTAAATGACAAGGAAACTAATAGGAGAGAAAGATAAGGAATGGGAAGTGAAGGGAAATGGTTTTTTGCCTTCCCTTACCCCTATCTCTCCTTATTTATTCACTCTCTCTCATTCTCAAATGGCCTTTTGACCAAGGAAGAAAGAAGAAAGATACATATAACATTGTTACTAAGCACCATTCAATTTGGGTTCCACCCTAAAAATCATGTCTCAATGAATTGTGTTTTCCTTTGTGTGTTGAGTAGTTTATTGGTTAGATTTTTCATTGTCTTTTATGATAGCTTGTTGGTTATCGTCTAATGACAATATTGTATCTTGTTGAGTGGATGTGGAGTTAATTGTTACACATTTTTTTTATTAATGTGTGTGAACATATATTAGTAATGGTGATTGCAGATTTCAACATATAGTTAATCTCCACCTTTGAGTGTATTGGGTGAGGGGACATTCAAGGTCCTCTTTCTGTAGTTGTTGCAAAAACTTGCTAAAATGAAACTGCTCTCTCTTCAGAACTCCCTCTCTCTCTTAGAGGTGAACTTTACCTAGCGAATGATTCTTTGAAGCTTTTGGAATATTTGGGCATATTTAGTTGGTCGAGGTTCGTTCCTTCTATTGATGGGAATCTCATGGAGGCGTTCTCTTGCTACCCAATGTGACCACGTCTTGGTAAAGTTCCATAATAGACCCCATAACTTATCCTAGCTACCCAATGTTACCCACATCCTTTGTTGGTTTTCCAACACTATCATGAATTCATTTTGTTTCCTAATACACCAAGGATCTTTGCTGGTTGTCCAACACTGTCATGAATTAATTTTGTTTCCTAATGCACCAAGGATCTCATCTTGATGTCCAAATTGCTTCCCATGAATTCGTTATGTTGTCTATTAACTTGCACCACCAAAACCCTAGTGTTTAAGAGCACCCACGACTTGGTAACACTATCCATCTACACCTAAAACTTTGTAGGGCAGTCCAACATCACCCAAGACAAACCCTAGCGATCAATACCACCCACGTATCGTTTTGCTTGTTGGCTACAATTCTATGCGTAATCCTAGGGGTTTGGAGAGCCCAACGCTTATCGTAATAGCTGGTACAGGTCTCAATTCAATCCCTAGTGATTAGGGATACCACACATAAACTACACTTGTTGGTTACAACATGTAAAACCATAACCCTATTCTCAGAATTTCTAATGCATGGGGAAACATCTCAACATTCCATGCACTAAACCTAATTCCAAGGCATTCCAAGGAATCCTTGTTTGCTTCCTAGATGCCCCACAATTTGTCACTTTGATTAGTTACATTAACTCTACTCTATTTCCTTATCTTCTCATGGTCCATGCATTACATTGAGCATCCACCAGTCCCTAGTGTATATCCTCTATTGCTCAATGTCCCTGATCCATAATCCTTTGTAATTGTACATATACACACGTGATCCGAATTGGTACAAGTGTAAATGTAATGTATATATATAGGCTGGTGAGTCGTTAACACCTAATTATGGTGTTGCACTCATGGTATCATGTTGCATGCACTTGGGTAAGTCAGTGGTAATGACCTAGAAGTGTGCAGTGCTAAGTTATATATATATGACTATTTATGTTTGGAGGCCAGAAAGCCTGTATGATTATGAGGCTGTGAGCCTAGACATAGATAGGTGAGTGTGCCTATCCATGTAAATGTAATCATATTTATTAATATAATATTTCATTGCTATGCGATGACTCACTCAGACAAAAAAGAGATGGGGGGCCTACTCCACCAAAAAAATGGAAAATGGGTGAGTCGTAAGTCTTATGAAATATTTTATGATATTTTCGGGAAAAGTGTAAATGTTAGATATATTATTTTATCCTCAGTTCCTGAGGGTAGGGAAGTGGTCACCAAGTGGCTTAAAGCTACTTTTGAATGTAAAAAGTGTGAAGTGGAAGGCATGCAATATATATAGTTGTCCTTAGTGTATTTTGGGGAGGGTGGCATTATTTTTGGCTATAACAGGATCCCGAGAGCATAAGGGGGTTGAATTGTATGGAAAATGTGATTATTACCTTATTTTCAACGAGAATTTTGTAAGGAGTTGAGAGGCTGTAACTAGAGATTCATTGTCGAAGAGTCAGGGTGACAGACCATGAACATTCTCTTTGGGTGAGAGACTGGTTGTTGTTGAGTGGTTGTCAAACATGTGGACATACTCTCCAGGAGACACTTTTTCTATGAGTTGTTGCTTGGTTTGTTGAGCATTAGTCACAGTGCTTAGAGACTTCCTGTCCATCCTATTTCTAGTAACCCTAGGAAGGGAAGTGTGGAAAACAAAGGACTGTTGAGCATAGAAGGGGCACACTTCCTTGTGTGTGAAAGGTGTGTGGGGAATGAGGGACTGTGGACTACTTGCACTAGTGAGAAATTAGGACTGAGAAATTCTATTGAGTTTTAGACCCTAGTGTGTCTCTAGGAACCATTTAGCCTTGGTGGAGTTGAGCCCTAGCTCGGGGGTGACCTGTTGCCAAAATATTATTAGCAACAACATCTATGGATGGGGGGAACGTCTTATTCAAGGCCACAATTGGTGATTTTCATATAAGATAAGTGTTCTTTATGTGCTTGTCTTGTTTACTACATGCATATTTGACTATGTTTGAAATGGGTTTATTCTAATATGTGTTTCGTATAAGTATTTGTTTTTATTTTGTTTAATGTTGCTTTTACATGTGAGTATTGATATTTTATCATGTATTTGTAATTGTGAATGGATATGATAATGGTGATTAGCCTTGCCAATTGAGTTAACCTTGTGATTTTGGTTGTGAGTCGTCAAGAAGAGGAATGAGTGGCCGGGTGCACAGGATTGTAACTTGTGTGCTTCAAGAGGATGGAATTCATGTCCGTGGTTAAGTAATAAGGCCTCGTGCACAATAATAATAGAAGTGGCGCATGAGGCATAGGTGGTTGTGTGCACAATTGTACTGAGGGGTCAATATGTTGGTGCACATAGTTTTTTGAATTAATTCTACTACTTAAGGTTGTACTAAAATAATTTTTTTCTTCTGTTGTTACAAGTTGTGTAGAACGACTCAAGCTTAAGATAAGCGCGTTAACTTAAGTGAAACTGCGCGTAATTGTGTGAGAGTAGACTCTGCACAATGAAACATTCAGCATAACATTGCTAAGTAATATGATAGGGATGTTACACTTGGGTTGACTTAGTGTAAGAATTTTAGGTTGTGACATGGCCCAACATGAGGTAGTTGGGGACACTACAGAGTGGTATTAGAGCTACTGGTTTAACATTGGACTTGTATGATCCAGAAACTAACATGAATAGATGGGTGCACTAAGAATTGGTGTTGATTTTAGTTGGTGCGAAAGGCCATGGGTGCACGGTAGAAGTTTGGGATTATGGAACAAAGTTGATATACATATAAGGATAGTGATGTGTGGTGGTGTGCATTAGAGTTGGGATGTTAAGATCATCCATGAAATCCGAGAGAAAGGATTCTAACAAAATGGTGCAAGGTTTTCAAGGAGTTGTTGCATGAAATAATCTAACAAATCTTAATTGTCTACACATTTTGTAGAATTATTAGTGATTAGAGTAGGAAAAAGTCAGTGCAAAAGGTTAAAAGCATGGATGATGCACAGAGGACTTACAGTCCCGATGATGAGGAGTTTGGGTATCTGTTTGTCGGTTTGAGAGCCAATGATAGAGAATCCAAGGGGGAGCACATGAACTTGGTAGAAACTATAAAAGTATTGCAGAAAAATGTCCATAGCTATAAGGATGATAATGAAAGGCTTATCAGAGCCAAGGTGTAGCAAGATGACTTTAATTCCAATTCGATAAAAACATTTTTACTGAATAGAAAAAAATATGGATAAGGAGACATAGTCGAGTAGATCAAGAAGTCGTAGGTCTCATGAAGAGAAAATAAATGTTGGTAAGATTTATTTCAGGAAAGTGCTCAATAGTTCAAGTCCATCACCTATCAGAAATCATAAGAGAAAAGTTGGGGTGGATGAGCTATAGGGGGAAATGACTATGATCAATCCACCTACATTTGATGGTGAGCCAAAAAAGGATGAGGATGTGGAGAACTAGTTTTTGGGTATGAGGAAGTACTTCAAGCTGCATCACTATTTTGCATAGGAAAAATGAAGGATTTCTATCTATCAGTTAAAAGGAAAGACATCAATGTGGTGGGATCAATATATGCAAGTGTAACACATTGATGAGAAAAAATTGACTTGGAGAGAGTTCAAGAGGTATTTCCAAAAGAAATATTTAACCAAGCGGTACTACGACAAAAAAATGAAGGAGTTCTTCGAACTCAAGATTGGGAGCATGATGATTGACGAGTATGAAATAATACTTCTAGAATTGTTGAAATATGTGCCTTTCATCAAGGACAAACAAGTGAATACTAAGAGGTATCTGAGTGGGATACCCTCATTTATTAGTGAAAAGATATAGTACGATGACCCTAAAATGTTGGAAGAAACCATAAGGCACACTAAGTGTCTCTATGAGCAATAAAAAGAAGACCGAATTTCCAAAAGGCTTGGGAAGATAAGATGAAGAGAAAGGTGGAATAGAGGAAGAATGGAGTTAAGCCACCATTTTTTAGAAATACTGTGCAAGGATAGTCAAATCTTTAGGAGCCCATAATGTCAGAGATAGTGAGACAAAAGTCATGGAAACAACCTATACAGTTTTGGGGTTGTGGTGGAAATCATATGCACATATATTTCCCTCAAAGAGGTGATAAATTAAAGACTACGCACAATGTACAACCAACTGTGACAGTTGAGGACATGGGAAGAAATGTGCCAAGTATTTATGCCACGCTAGATAATAGGAAAGTTGAGTTTCAGTCGCACATGATTGAGGTGGAAGGTAAGATTAATGACCAACCCATTGCTATTTTAATTGAATTAGGAGCTAGTCATAATTATATAGATCCTAAGATGGTGGAAAGATTCTAATTGTTGAGAATAAAGATTGGAAAATATTGGTTGGTGCAGTTAGCTACGAGAGCCAAAAGGAAAATTAGTGAGATGGTAAAAGAATTTCTAATGGATATAAATGGACTCCGCACAAAGGTTGATTTGAATATTATACCTTTGGGCTCGTATGATTTCCTCATTGGTATGGATTGGTTGGATGAGCACCACATTGTCTTGGATTGTTATAATAAAGAATTTACTTGCTTGGATGAGTAAGGAAATTTGAGAAGAGTTCAAGGAATTCCAAGAGTTGTGACTATCAAGGAAGTTTTAGAGTTGTAGTTGAAGAACATTACAGGAAATGATGTCAAGTATTCACAACGCACATGGAAGAGGAACCTAAGGTTAAAGTGTCGAGTGTGGAAGACTACGAAGTGATGAAAGAGTTTTAGGATGTCTTTAAAGAGATACCAGGATTTCCTCTAAAAATAGATATTGAATTCTCTATAAATATGATGTTCGGATCAACACTTGTATCCAAGAATCCTTATAGGATGAGTACGCCAGAGTTGAAGGAGTTGTAGATGTAACTTGAAGAGATTCTGAAGAAGGGGTATATATTCCCAAGTGTTTTTCCATGGGGTGCATCAGTTCTTCTCATGAAGAAGAAGGATGGTACGCTAAGACCATGTATTGATTTCAGGCAATTGAATAAGGTAACATTAAAGAAGAAGTATCCTTTGCCAAGTATAGATGACCTGTTTGATTAGATGAGAGGTGCATATATATTATCCAATATATATCTTAGATATGGATATCGCCAAGTGAGAATAAAAGAGGAAGACATCAATAAGATTGCCTTAAGACAAGGTATGGTCATTACGAGTTTACAGTGGTGCCATTTTGGTTTTTGAATGCACCAACTATATTCATGTGTTTAATGAATGGAGTTTTCAGAGAGTATTTAGATAAGTTTGCCATTGCATTTTTTTATGACATTCTTGTTTACTCAAAATCTGAGGAAGAGAACGAGAAACACTTGAGGATGGTGTTGTAGCTATTGAGGGAGCATCAAATTTATGCAAATATGAGCAAGTGTTAATTTGATCATAAAAAAATTCACTATTTTGGCCATATTATTTTAGAAGAAGGCATAGTTGTGGACCTAGCGAAGATAAAAGCCATTGAGGAATGGCCAACGCCAATAAACGTCACAGAATTGAGATCCTTTATGGTACTGGAAGGGTACTATAGAAGGTTTTTCACAGACTCTTCATCCAATCACATCTTTGCAAAAGAAAGGTGTGTGATTTGAGTGGACTCTGGATTGTGCAAGGAGTTTTCATCACTTGAAGATTTTGTTGATAACTATGCCAATTTTGAGGATTTTTTTATCGTGATGCAGACTTCGTTGTGTGCACGAATGCATGCAAAGAAGGACTCAGTGGAGTCCTAAGTTAGAATGGACATGTGGTATGATATGAGTCAAGGAATTTGAAGGAGCATGAAATAATTTATGCTACGCATGACTTGGAATTGGTAGCCATAGTACATTCTTTGAAGATGTGGTAGAATTACATTATGGGTAAAAGATTTGATATGAGAACAAACAAATCAGGTGGTTAGAGTTCCTCATTGAGTATGAATTTGACATAAATCATATCATAGGAAAATAGAACAAGGTGTTTGATGCACTCGGCAGGAAGATGCATGAGATGCATGTTATAGCCATTAGCATGTACCAGACAGATTTGCACGACAAAATTTTGGAAGTTTCCAAATCAGATCTGTGCTATATGGATATAAGTGCGACTTTACAATAAGGTATGTCACAAAAGAAGTTTCAAGGATATGATCTAAGAGAGGATGGGATCCTCATGTATAGACACAGAGTCTATGTGAAAAATGATTAGGAGTTGAAGAACCTGATTTTTTTAGAGATGCATAATGTTCCTTATGCTGGAAATCTAGGTTACCAGAGGACCATTTTCATGGTCAAGAAGAAAAACTTTTAGCCAGGTATGAAAAATGAAGTTATAGATTTCATTGTGAGGTGTCTTGAATGTCAGAAGGTCAAGGCTGGGCACAAACATCCAGTTGATTTTCTACAACCTTTTCCCATCCTTGAGTGGAAGTGGGAAGTTGTGACCATGGAATTCATAAATAAGTTGCCTATGACTACTAAGCACCATGATTCTATTATGGTGGTCGTGGACAAGATTACTAAAGCTTCCCATTTAGTTCCAGTGAAGTTAACTTACAAGGCACCTAATGTTGTTGAGATATACATGCGTGAAGTTTCCAAACTGCATGGTGTTCCTAAAACAATTGTGTCTGATAGAGATTCCAAGTTCACTT
>JZKD02S1666254.1:57115-73426 GCA_000966675.3 Picea glauca
TATATATATATATATATATATATATATGCTTGTTTATGTTTTGAGACCAGAGAGCCTGCATGATTATGAGGCTGGTGAGCCTAGATGTAAATATGTCATTGCACATATCCATGTAAATATAATCATGTTTATTAATATATTATCACATTGTTGCATGCTAACTGACTCAGACAAAAAGAGATGGGGGGGCTTCTCCACCGAAAAAAGGGAAAATGGAGTGAGTCGTAAGTCTTAGGAAATATTTTATAATATTTTCAGCAAAAGTGTAAATGTCAGATATATTATTTTATCCTAAGTTCTCGAGGCTAGGGAACTGGTCACCAAGTGGCTTAAAGCTACTTTTGAAGGTGACAAGTGTCAAGTGGATGATATGCAATATATATTGTTGTCCTCAATGTATTTTGGGGAGGGTGGCATTATTTTTGGATGTAACAGGATCTTATGAGAAGAAGGGGGTCGAACTATATGGAAAATTAGATTATTACCTTATCTATAGCAAGAAGATTGTAAGAAGTTGAGAGGTTGTAACTAGATATTCACTTTCGAAGAGTCAGGGTGACAAACCGTGAGAATTATCTCTAGGTGAGAGATTGGTTGTAAGACCCATGGGAATACTCTCTAGGTGAGAGTTTTGTTGCTAGTTGTTACCTGGTTTGTTGAGAATTAGTCATAGGGCTCATAAAATTCCTATCCAACATGTTGCTAGTAACCCTGGAAAAGGATGTGGGGAATCCAAGTGAATTTTGAGTAAAGAAGGGGTTGTTGGCATACAGGGGACAAACCCAGGGGTTAATCATTCAAATATCAACAAAATATTTAGACACCCGTCCTTTTGGCATCACCTGCAGAGAAAGTGAAGTCTCACTTGAGGCATCTAGAGGGGATGCATGAACCAAGGTTATTTAGTGTTGAGGAGAAGAGAGGCATTCAACCTCTCATTTACTCACGTGTGCAATTCTCATTACTTAAAAATTACTCAACATTCAACCTAGACTAAATGTGACACTCTCTCATTAAACATTCATTCAATTATTGGATAATTTAGTGTGCATCATTATAAAAGCATAAGTAAATAATACATTCACACCATAACATTAAACATCATAAATTGCAAAGATACCACATCAAAACACACATATTTGCGTGATTCACCCAACTTGGGATACATCCACAACAACTAGCTTCTTATATTATTCATTGATATTTATCTTAGAACTTCACATTGTGCTACAAAATATGCAACAATATCATCTACCAAACCTACCTAGCCGTTACGCTGTAGTGTGAGCCACTCTCGAGTCATACCTTATATTTCTTCCTTCGTTGAACTCCCTTACCCAAAAAGAACTTAGAACTTCTCATATGTCGAACCCATACTATGCTTAAAATGTTCTTTTTCTCATCCAAAAACCCATCACATATTTATACATAGCAATATGGCTATGCCCATTACAAAAGTGGAAAAGATGTGTCCAACAACCCAATGGTTATAACCATTTTCTGCCTTTTTTGTGCTACTCCATTGTGCAGCCTTTCATCTCCCTCTTTAAATCCTTGAAATTCTCTTTTTTCACATTCTCTGGTCCATCTTCTAATTTCCTTTTACCCTTCGACTTCCTTTTGGCATAGATCCCAAAATGTATCCAAAATGCATCTTTAGCAGGCCCCCAACACTCACCTGTGGCTTGTCCCGAGCCACTCATGCTTGTTTCCAGTGCACCATGAATGCTTCAAAGGTCACCTTTACTATTGAGGCGTTTTCCTTGACCTATAGTTCCTTATAAAAAATTTGGTCTACTATGTCAGTAGTAACATGGGCCTGCACCTTCTCGACACCTTCTTTAGTTTCCTGTTTGATGATGTATTGAGTAACTATGAGGGTCATTGTCACTTTGTATGCTTCTTACTATAAAAATTATATCTGTTGCATGTGGGCCTGAGGCTCCACCCTGAGCTGATTCATTTTTGAATACAACTTCTGGTTCTCATTCATCGAAATCATCACCTCTCTTGGTGGTAATTTTCCCATTACTACTTGTAATTTATGCACCTTTCCCTGTGTAGTTTGAATCTTTTGGCTTATCTCCTATTGCACCCTGTTTTCATTCAATTGTGTCCAAACACCCATAGTCTCCATGTACAACTGCGCTCACTTTACTTCTATAATATTTATACTGTCTAACAATGTTGTCTTATCTGTGACAATTTCCTGCTCTTCCTCTTTACTTACTAACCTAGACTTCTCTTTCTCCACAACTTCCGACCTCTTCCCTTAACTCGTTTCATACTTTTCCTATTTTTCCTTCTTTTTTTTTCTTTCTTTTTTTGTCTTTTCCTTCCTATAGTATGTTATGATTCAATTTTAACCTACACAGTTCCTTTAGTGCGTGGAAGGATGACCATACATATACAGTTTCAATCGACACCCTTTCACTAGTCCTTCCATGACTTGTCTATCCAACTACTCTAACAAAACAACATCTACGTCAGTCACATATCTGATCACATATGGTCCTATCTAGTGCATTCTGAGATTTCCTGGGTGTTGTAAGAACTTGTTTTCATAAAGAAATACTAGATCTCATGTATATAAATTTTTCTTCTTGATGTGTCTATTATTCCATGCTTTATCCCATTCTTATTGTACTTGCTAATGGAATCTTACAATAAACTAGTCTTCCTATAGCACTAGTAGTTATGATATTCTTTATTCTACTACGTTAGAATTTGTAAGTTTTTTCATTACAAAAATTCCCAGACTTGGTACACAAAACTCCATGGGAATGAATGCTTCTTTCCTATATTCTAATCTAAAGGGTGTCTACCCTATCAACTTCTTGCACGTAGTTATGTAATCCCAAAGCACTACAAGGATCCTTAAATCACATTTATCTTGCCTTAAGTTGCACACCATGGTCAATACATTCTCAAGTCTCTTGTTGAATTCCTCCATAGTTCCATTTGATTGTGGGTGATATGGAGTGCTATTTCAATGTTGTATATGGAACTCTTCTGTTAGTTTTGCAATTTTATTGTTCAAAAAGTGAGTCCCCTGGTCACTCAAGAGTACTTTTGGACATCCAAACCTAGTAACTATGTTCTCAAACATGAACCTCACAACTATGTCCATGCTGCAATCTATAAATGGTTAAGCTTCTTCCCATATTGTCAAGTAGTCTATCATGGTAATTATGTATTTGGATCATGTTCTTATTTCTGGGGGTTAATTGGTTTGACAAAATACACTACCCATTTATCAAACTCCTGTAAGGTAACTTGCATATTCATGGTCATCTCATCCCTTCGTGATGGTATTCCTACTCTATGGAAAATGTCACAACTCTGGCAATATTCTTTCGTGTCCTTATGGATAGTAGGCCACCATATCCCTATGCACAAGATATTCTATGATGTCACCTTTCCTGCATAATTTCCTCCTGCAATCCCATCATGTGCTTCTACTAAAATCATGGGTCTTTCATGTTCTATCATGCATCATTGTAGTATCCCATCTATGTATAACTTATATAAGTATCCCATGATTAAATGATAATATGATGCTATGACCACTAGCTATTTATTCTAGGATACTATCATATCGTATGGAGCCACTCCCGTACTCAAGTATTGGAAAATTTATACAAACTAATCATATACCATATTGACTTAAAATATATGTGCATATGGGAAGCTATCATCCAAGTTCCTTGTATCTTCCCCTATCAAAATCTGCGACAAATGGTATGGACCTGCATTTAGTTTTCCTGGCTTCACAATAAGTTCAAAATCTCACTCCTAAAATAACAATAACCATTCGCCTTCCCCAGGTTGGGCTAAAAATGCACTAAGTGTTATCGATAATGTGTCCACATGGACATGAAACTCTTTTTTCCAATCTAGGAATACCATAATGGGTGCAGTTACTAACTTTTGTTTCAATACATATAGACACTTATGACAGTCTTCGTTCCACTGAAACTTAGCTTCTTTATTCACTAACTTCTTCATTGGGGATATAATCTATGCATAACCTTTAATAATTTTTTGGTAGTAACCTATATGACCCAATGTTTTCCTCAACTGTAGCACTTATTCATGTGGTGGAAAATTAAAAATTACTGCTATCTTGGCTGGATCAACTAATAAACCTTACTTTCATACCACATGGCCTAAAAATATCCCAAATGGTGCGTAGAAAATACATTTCTTCATATTTAATGAAATATAATATTTTCTACATCTATCAAGCATCAACCTTAGAGTTTCTATGTTATATTTCAACATGCCAAAGACATTCCAATCATCTATGTAGAATTCAATAAATTTATGAATAAATTCCTTAAAAGATGTGACAACTACTCTAGGAAACACAATAGGTGTATTATTTAACCCAAATGAAATCATTGTGTATTGGTAGCTTCCCCACTCCATCACAAATGTCGTCTTGTGTCTATTTTATGGAACAATCTTTATTTGATAGTATCCTGAAAATCCATTGGTGAATGAGCATTCCTCCTGTCCTCTACATTTTCCAATACCTCATCTATAAAGGGGGTCAGGGACAGGTCATGTAAGTCGACATCATTCAACTTTCTTAAGTCTACACAAATTCTAATACCCCCCATTTTCTTATCTTGAACCAGCATCAGACTTATCCTTTCAGATTCTACAACAGGTTCAATTATACCATCTTGTATCATCCTATCAAGTTCTTCTTTCACTTTTTCCTTATACTTTGGATTTAATCTATAAGGAATCTTCCTTACCAACTTAACATATGGTTCCAATGGGATATTCATCTCGCATAATTCTCCAACTATCCCCATCATCTATGAAAAGGTGGTTGTAAAAATATCTTGGTACTCACACATTAGGTCTACGATCTTTTCCACGGTCTCATCATTCCAATAATCCCCAATGTTTACAAAATTTGGCTTCTCCTCCATGATGTTAACTTTTCGCACTCTTAAGGGCTTTGTAGATGCGTTATATTCAAGTGATAGACCTACTACATTGTGCTCCCTTTCAATTTATGATACTTGTACATTTTTCAGGTCTTCTTTGTATTTTTCATCCTTGATAATTTTATAACATTCCAAGAATTCATGATCTGTCGTAGACTCTATGTGCGTACTACATGTAGGTACTATTCCTACTTGTCCTTCTTCAATAAAAAAATTCCCTCTAATGACTTGTAAGACTGCATCAACTAAAGGTGATTCACCTTCAAAATTAAATGTTACCTTGAAATTTCGGATGAGATCTTCCCAGTTTGTCGTTCCTCTGCGCACTTGTAGCTCTAAGTACCAGTTCTTGGGAACTGTCTCTAGTGTATGTATGAACTTGTGCATCCATTCCTACTTTGAAACTTGCCTCCAAGTTGTAAGACATCATGCCACATGATCCTTCAGATCGCTCATCCCTATATACTTGGGCATAATATTCTTTGTTCCAAACCTGATCTACATCAACCTTTTGCAATGTTGCCAGCCCTCTATCCCTTCCTTGTGGGTTTCCCACCATCTCACTCGGGTCACTCTCAGTGCAACATACAATGCTAATAACAATTTCTATTCAGTTATCTGTAGCTGGAATTCATTGACAAAATAACTTTCCTTAGTTAATCCTTCAAACTTTGGCATATCTCTTACCTCTGTTCTGATCCAATGCAATGAGTGAGTAATGTGAGCACATCTTCTGGTCGTCACTTCATGCAACCAGTGCTACCAATGTTCAATTCATTCCTATGAATATTATGCACAAGAGATTATAATTCTCCAACGAAGTGAACCTTTTGCAGCGGGGTTGAATTAATCATCCATGCACATTTTCATGTTATATAAGTTATCAATTTCCCTTCTCGTGGGCTCCACATATCTTCTTTCCTCCATAGGATCTAATGGCACTTGACCTTTAAGCCTCCTCCTTCAAAAATAATTTCTCTTTTCTTTAGGCTAATAATCACTTGATTGTCAAATTCTCAATCTAGTCCAAATAAATTTGGGTACGACTGACTATTATCCACAATCTTGATGACTTCAAAGTCATATACACTACGCACTTCAACTATGTTCACATATACTCCTACCAATCTCCCGATCGGTATTATCTTATGTTGGTTAAACAACCTTAAATGGACAATCGACCAAAATAGCTTTGGTTTCCCCATCATCTCCCACCTCTGTATGAAAGAACATTGAAGTATGATCCTAAGTCCAAGATGAAATTATCCATGTCATATTCTCCTATCAGTGCACTTAATATGATTTCTATGTTTTTTCTTTTCTTGCGTAATACTTGGTTCACTGCTTTCTGCACCATAGGTACTTCTCGGTATTTTTTACATTGATAAATCATTCTACGTAGTGTATTAAATTTTGTCTCATCTGACATCAATTCCAAGCATCCTTTTAGAAATTATTTCAAAGTGTTTACCTTCTCGATTGGTCTGTCTGGAATAGTGCGATCATAAACTCACGACATATTGTATACTGATTGTGTTTTTGATGTTGAGGCTATCCAGTCTGATCCTAGTATCTCCTTCCTTTCATTCTGATAGGTTTATTTTTCCTTCTATGGATTAGATTATGGCGTGAGATCAGTTTCTTTCCTTATCCATTGTTCCACTCCTTTTCCTTTTTCCATCGCATCTGGTTTGGTTCTCGTCCCACCACGCGTAACAACTTTTATTCTTGGATGATTGTCGCATTCTTCTATGACTATCATCTACAAGTTATGGTTATGATTATGATGTTGATTCTGATGTTGGTTATTATTCCCTCTTTCCTACCACTTCTCTATCAATTTGGGATAATATTTTGTCACATGATCCAAGGCTCTGCAATACGTGCATGTCGTGCAAGGATTTGGGAAATCTATCGCTAAATGTCCTCGTTGATTGGAGTTGTAGCAAATCATTGGTCCTTTTCCTCCTTGACCAAATACTCCACGTGCTCGAACTTTGTTGAAACATACACATCCATCCTGATTAAATAATATTGGAGTATTATACTATGGAATTCCTCCTTCTGCTGTGACATTTTATTCCTGAATTCTGTATGCATCGGAATTGTGCTCTCTCATCAAGTCGAATATGAAATAGTAATTCTCATCGTGTCCTGTCGATTTGCAAAAATTAGAGAATAAATTTCTTGGAGTACTCTGATATTTTTGAAGTAAGGGACACACCATCGGACAATGCCCCCATGTCTTACATATCTCATAGTACCCCACTCCTCCTTCCAATAGGTTCGGTGCTCATGTGGCCATATACTACACGAAGGCTGGACACTCTTCCTTTCTATGGCCTTTTGTATTACATGTTATACACCAAACATATTCACACTTTTCCTTTTCCTTAGTTATATCTAATAATTGAATTCTCACCGCAACCAATTGTGACTATACCTATTACATCTCCTACAATAGATGCTTCTAATTTCATCACAATTTCCAAAGATTCTAGCTATGATGTGACCTTCTACTATGTTAAGGGACAATGAAAATGCGGTAATAGGCCTGATATAAACCATTCTTGATGCTTCTCATAAGGAATCATAAAGGTTAGTCGACCCATCACATCTTTAAATATCTAGTCATAATCCCACACTATCTCGTTCTGCATTTGCTTAATTTCTTTCAGTTTTGTAATATATGGGATTTAGATTTCGATTTATTGAATTCATTTAACAATGATTATTCAATCTATGCCAAATTTCATAACTTTCTGACCAATGCAGTTATTTGAAGATTCATATACCACAACAACGCACGATCTATGAACATCATGTCCAACTTTATGATCTTCGTCACCTTGTCTTGGACATTCTTTGCAGTCCATATTGTGTCACATACAAACAAGTGATACTCAGGGCCCTCCGACCCTATTCCCTGAAACTTAGGAATTCTCAACGTATCATCTATCCATGTCATTGTACTAGGTGTTGTACTTACCCTCGGTGATGATGGATGACTTTTGTTCATTGTGCTATTTCCACTATTATGACTATTTATTTGACTTCCTCCACTTATTACAATTTCTCTTGAACAAGTATCGATTCCTGCTTCAAGCATTAATGACAAACATGGGGTCAAGGGTATCGGGAACAAATCATTAAAATGATGCAAATGGGGGGGACCCTCGATACTCTGAATATTCAATATGATCACCCCGCCATCCTTTTTTGTCTGTATGTTGAAGAGACAAGCGATATCGAAGATGTCCCTCCTTTCTATGTCAGTATAAAGATCCATGACATGACCCTGCATAACTCTATGCTGGATTATGGCGCGTCACACAACCTCATGCCAAATGTGATCATGTATTAATTAGGTTTGGATGTCACAAGGCCATACAAAGACCTTTTCTCCTTTGATTTTATGAAAGTCAAGTGTTTAGGACTTATCAAAGACCTAGCTGTATCGTTGGCTCAAATCCACACTAAGAACATGGTCATGGACGTGGTCGTCCCAGACATACCCCCAAAATTTGGCATGCTTCTCTTGAGGTCATGGGCCATGAAGTTGAAGGGCACGTTGCAGATGGATATGTCATATGCCACTATCCCTGTTTTTTCCCATGATAGAAGGTTGTACAGAGAAGTGCTGCTGAAATACATGGTAAGAAGCAAGACATAACCACACAATCATCCCATATACGTCATCGACATGAAGGTGGGTTCTTCTATATTCTACAATGACCTGAGTTTCAAAGAGGAAGAACCGACAACCATCGTAATAGCTGAAGAGAAGACCACGCGGGAGACAATAGAATGCGCCGACCCAAAAGACCATTTGGGAGACAAAAGAATGCGCCGACCCAAAATATCGTGTAGAAAACAAGGTGTGGAACATGAGTTTTGATGGCTCAGTCAGCAGAGAAGGAGCTGGGGATAGCGTATGGGTGAGCCCCCCTGAAGAAAGCACAAATATATGCTCATACAAGCTCGGGTTTGAATGCACTAACAACATGGTCGAGTATGAAGCACTAATCTTGGGCTTACAAGTTATGAAAGAATTGGGCGTGCAGAAGATAGCAGTGCACGAAGATTCTGAGCTAATCATAAATCAGGTAAAGGGTGTATATCATACCAAACACCCCAGGCTGAGAGCGTACAAGAATTTGGCTTTGGACCTCCTCGAAGGATTTTCAGAGTATGACCTATCTCCTATCCCCAGAGAGAAAAATCAGATTGCTGATGCGTTAGCCACCTCGGCCTCGGTTTTTAAGATCCCCAGCTTCCTAAACAAAAAGTATGAAATCGAGGTCAAGCATAGGCCGACAGTGCCTGATAATATCAAACACTGGAAAGTGTTTGATGATGAAAAATGGGTGGAAATATTCCTCCTTATGAGCGACGAGTTTTATAATACAAACATTGACGACGAATTCTACGACAATGAAGATGAGAGCGCGGATGCACGTAGTAATGATGACCCTTTCCAAAACCAGATCATGGGAAGGGACATAATACAATTGAAAAATAATATTATTCCAAAGGGGTTGGTGCCATTGGAAAAGATGTTTGACGAAAATGATGTGGCTAAGAACCCCAAGATCACTGGAAGTGAAGAAGACGTGGAAGATTGCAACATCGGGATTGAGGAGAACCCAAAGATGGTCAAATTATCCAAGACACTTAGTTTAGAGGTCAATCACGACTACGTAAAGCTCATGAAATATTTCTCAGATGTCTTTGCATGGACCTATGATGACTTGAAAGTGTATGACATGAAAGTGATCCAACATGTTATCCCTCTCAAGGAAGATTAGAAACCTTTCAAACAGAAGCTGAGATGGATAAACCCCCTGTTGCTACCACTTATCGAGAAGGAGGTAAAGAAGCTTTTAGACACTAAAATTATTGTTTCTTTGAGATTCTCGAAATGGGTAGCTAATTTGGTACCTGTAAGAAATAAAAGTGGAGAGATAAGACTATTTGTAGACTTCCAAAATTTAAATAAAGTGTCTCTCAAAGATCACTACCCCCTTCCTAAAATGGAATACATCCTACAAAAAGTGGTGGGATCCCAAAAGACGTCTATACTAGATGGGTTCTTAGGATATAATCAGATCATGGTCCACCTGGACAACAGAGAGAAAATGACTTTCACAACTCCATGGGGAACGTTCATGTATGCCAACATGTCATTCAACCTTATGAACGTTGGAGCCACTTTTCATAGGGCCATGGACATCGCGTTTGCTGATGAAAAAGACAAATTCATTGTGATTTATCTAGACAACATCACAGTGTACTCTGCCTCTGACAAACAACATCTCAAGAACCCGAGGAAAGTTTTCCAGAAGTGCAGAAAGTTCGACATATGAATGAATCCAAAGATGTCGCACTTCGTGGTGGAAGAAGGAAATTTGTTGGGGAACATCATTTCCAAGGAAGGAATTAAGATAGACCCCAGGAGGGTTGAAGGGATCCTGAATATCGACACCCCGCGCAGTAAAACAGAGGTGCAATCCTTCCTAGGAAACGTAAACTTCTTGAGGAGATTCATCCCAAACCTGACAGAAATCATAAAAAATATAACTTGCATGCTCAGGAAGGGAAACAAGATAAAGTGGAACCCGAAGGCCAAGAAATCTTTTGAAGATATCAAAATGGCACTGACTAAGGCTCCTGTACTAGCCAGCCTGGATTTTATGAAATATTTCCTCGTGTTTTCACTTTCCTCGGAACACACTATTGCCAGCGTGCTTCTACAGAAAGACAAACTTGATTTCGAAAAACCCATAGCCTATTTCATTCGGATGCTGTGTGATGCTCACTAAGGTATGACATTATGAAAAATAGGCGTACGCCTTAGTAAAAGCCTTGAAATAGTTCATGACATACATATTGCACTCCCATGTCATCGCTTGTGTACCCAACAGTTCAGTAAAATATATCCTGACTCAACCTGACCTGGAAGGAAGGAGAGGCAAGTGGATAACGGCCATGTTACAATACGATATTGAAATCAAGCCTACTAAGATGATCAAAGGTTAGGGTCTTGCAAATTTAATGGCGCAATCTGATTGCGACATTGTAGGAATGAATTTCATCGTTGATCTATCAGAATGCCCCCAAGAAGAAAAAACTATGCAGGTGCCTCAACAGTTCATTGATTTGCCATGGTATGCGGACATCATCTATGTGCTGGAGAATCTCTAGGCCCCTCCAGGCGTGAGCAATACTAAGGAATAATTTCTCAATATTAAAGAAGTTAAGTTCTACATCCTGGAAAACCCACTCTACTGGAAAGAACTCGAGGGAATATTGCTGAGTTGTTTTCTAGAAGACGATGCGAAGAGGGACATACAAGAATTTCACAAAGGCGATTGTGGAGGAAACCACTATCGGAAGACTACCATGCAAAAAATCCCGAGGGAGGGTTATTACTGGCCTACAATTTTGCTGACATATATAAGGAGGTATCCAAATGCCATGAATGTCAGATTTTCGACGGAAGAAGAAAGCTCTAGCCCCTTCCACTAAAGTCGATCTCAATCAAAGCACCTTTCTTACAGTGGGGTATAGATTTCATAGGAGAGATAAATCTTCCATCCTCTATGCAACACAAATGGATACTCATGGCCACCGACTATTTCACAAAATGGATAGAGGCGATCTGAAAGAAACAAGCTACCAATGCAGTCATCATCCAATTCCTGGAGATGAACATCTTGTCGAGGTTCGGGTGTCCCATTAAGATCATTATAGATAATGTAGATGCATTCAAGTCTAAGAGGATGGAGAAATTTTTCCAGGATTATAACATAACCCTGGCGCATTCCACGACGTACTATCCACAAGGAAACAGGTTAGCAGAATCCTTGAATAAGATCCTGACCAGGATCATCAAAAGACTCCTGCAAGAAAACAAGAGAACTGACATAAAAATCTTATCTACATGTTGTGGGCAGATCGAGTTACCATCAAGAAGTCTATATCAACATCTCCTTTCCAGATCATTTACGATGTGGATGCAATTTTCCCTACTTCATTGGGACTGCCCATCAGGAAGTTGTTGCAAGAATAGGAGGCCGAGCCAAATGCTGTAGAGAGGAGAATTAATCAGCTAATTCACATGCAACAGGTGAGAGAGTAGGTGTACAATTGATCGCAGCTCCATCAAGAGAAGATAAAGAAGGATTTCAATAAGCGTTTGAAGTAGGAATATTTTCAGGTCGAAGATTTGGTGCTGATATGGGATGCAAGAAATGAAGGTAAAGGGAAGCACGAAAAGTTAGACCACCTTTGGACAAGTCCTTTCAAAATAAACGCATACTGCGAAGACAATGCTTATTTCTTGGAAGGATTAGAAGGAGAATGCCTTGGTTGGGGGCTTGTAAATGGTAGTTTCCTCAAGCATTACTTAACAAAATAAAATTCGTTTAAGTTATTTGTCATTGTAAATAGTCGTTTTGTTTTTGCGTCGAGTCAGTAGGTTAGCAGAAAATTGAAGCCCAAAGTGAAGGCCCTAAGTTTATGTTGATGTTTTAGAAGTTGTGTCGATAGGTTTAGTCTGTTTTCTGTCCCTCATTTATTTCTCTTAGTGTCTTAAAGTCGAATAAATCCCAATGGTCAGGTACCTGGTCTACTTTTCTTTGCTACCTCACGGGGAGGATAGCATCCTCGTTGGAGCCAACTGTTAGCGCTGCCATTTTTCTTTCTATTTAGAGTCTGTTTTAATCCACATTGTGACCCATGCACCCGAACATGTGAAATCAAGTATGTAACCCCATGAGGTCGAGGTCATCAAGTGGCCGGTTGGCCCTTGGAAACAAGAAGGGATGTCAGAGTCGAAACTTGTATAAGCGGTACGAGTATGTCTTTTCCAAAGAGTCGAGTCCCATTGAGAAACCAGTCTCTACGTGCCTAGGTCGAGTCAAGTAGTTAATGGAGGTTTCATTGGCAAGTAAAACACATATTATCAGTTCATCATGAAGGCCGAGGGAATGAAAAATCGTGGTGTTCATATCATGCATGCCCAACAAACCTTATCACCTGTATCCTACACGCGGGGATTTTCCATGGAAAACCTGCAACTCGACTTGAAACATCTCGTCGCCATGAATTCACTATCCTCCAACATGATTTCCTCTCTTATCCAACTCGTTATAAATCTCAGATGCTCGACACTTTATCCAGTCATAAAACCAGGCCCAAACTCTGTTTGCAATTTCCCTTGCCACTCCAGTTTTTTTAGAACTTTCCCCCCTGTGCATTTGTTAGATATAGTGCACGTAGATTACACACCGGTCATGACATGGAGACCTCTCAAAGCATAAGGAAAGGTGCGTGAAGCATAAAAATTGCAAGGTCCGAGCCCCAAAATGATTGGGATTTGTTCTCACATATAGCAACCATTCCCAAAGATGTGAAAGGAGCTATTCTTTTATCTACAGAGAAGACCAGATCAAACCGCGTAGAATCCGAAATGGAGGGATTCACACAGAAAATGATGACAATAGGAGACTCGTCTCCCCAACAAAAAATGCCTCGGAAGAGGGGCAGGCTGAGGGAGAACAAGGAAACCATGGAAGCTCAATTTTTAGAAGAGTCACACACTAGATCGGTAGACGAAGAACTACTCGTCCGCACCATCTGGCTTGAACCTGTTGGAGGATCAAGCCATGAATATAGGAGAAGAATAAGGAAAGCGGATATCATAGGAGAAAATGATCAAGATCCATCTCAATAAATAAAGAAGGAAAAGATGGCTATCGTTGAACTCTATCAAGAAAACTTGGAATTGAGGTGGTAGCTAGTGACAAAGACTACATAAGCATCAACAGTGCATGGTCGCGAAGGGAACATGGCATGGTTGAAAAGGTAGCTCAGAGAGGCACATGACACCATTGTACAACTGCAAGAAGCACAAAAACTGGTGGAATAAAGGCATATATATCATCCCAGAGAAAGCGAAGCGACCGAGAAGGAAGTCCGCGTGGCTCTCACCAGTGCCCAGGAAAATCAAGTTTAGCCGGTGTTCGTTTCTACATCCGAAAAACATAAGAAAAATATCGATAGTTTTGAAGGACATGTTTCCCCAAAGCATCGTACCTTTTTGATAACAGCCGTGAAAATCAAACAACCACTTGTCGCACACTTTCCTCCAGCAAATGAGTGCGTAACATAAATAAGATTCATTAAAGAAGACAACAAGCTCCTAACAAACACCTGTTCACTGGGATGCCTGATCAAAGGGATACAATGACACATATTTTCTCCATATCAAAACTTGACTAATGATAATATTGCCTTGGCAAACCTGATAATGGTATTGAGTGAACATACATGATTATTGTCTATTTTTGGAAAGCACCAGGCGAAGAGTCTCCAACGCATGCTGCTCAGTTTTCCTAGTTTTAGGGCTAGCAGGTAGGAGGAAGGGTAGCCCAAGCGGTGCCCTTGTTTATATATTTCATCTTTCCGATGTAAGCCGGGTTGGTTGGAAAATTTGGTAGACAACAACTATTGTATGAAATTTGAGTTTTTGACTGGAATTTAATGCAAAGGTCCTGCAATTTGATGAAAAGATTCTAGCTATAGCAGTTGGATGTTTTGTGTTCCTCTCTTTATGTATGTGCTTCCTATCATCTTTTATTCATATCTTTTTTGTCTATTTCAGAACAAATTTTTGAACCTGTGGATTCGCTACGTAGTGCCCCTTGTTCATGCCACTTAGACAAAACATTTTCTTCTAAAAGTTAACTTTGAATTCACCAGCAGTGGTTCTCCGAGTTGCTTCCTATGTTTTTTCCCTGCCACACATTGTGGTTTTACACTGAATACTGTTGCTCGCCTAGCCTTATCCTCTCAAGTTCAGTCACTGTGTCATTTTTCTCTGTCATTTCCTCAAATCAACCCCATAGCCCAAGTTTTACTTTCTTTCGCCAATATAAATAGAACCCATTACATCAAAGGTGTTAAATCTAGCCATTTCTTTCAAAGCCATATCCTGTGCAGATACCGTGCCTTCCGAGAGAGCCCTCTCCAGATCCGAAAGGCTAGTTTCGGGTCTTAAAGTCAGTTGAAAAAGTTACCTTCTTCGTCTGTTTATCAGCTGAACAGATTTACAGAGTGCTAACAAGTATCTCAAACAATCATACATGAACGAATTGGAACAAATAATACACACAAAATAACATTCATTCAATCGCACATGAAATGAACACATTCCAAGGATTTGGGACAATTATTGTTTGTTCTATTCATTCATGAAAAACAAAATACATAGTGCTTCTGCTGCTCTACTCTTCTCTACTCTTCTCTCTATCTTGTCTTATGTTCTTATCTATTACAATGTAATACTGAAAAACTATCTAAGGATCGCTTCACGAGCTCTCTCGTCTTGTTCTGAAATCTATCACTTCAAATTCAAAGCTATTACCTACTCTGTCCTATTACAATAACTACTAGTTATTGCCAGATAGAGTCGACATTCCATATCTTCATTTCTTACAGGCCTTCAAGACTTTACAAAAAAATTACATTTTTAAAATTCTATTACAAAAATATCTTAACAACCGATTAAATTCTGAGTTAAATGCTTGATTTGAAACTCTGTCATTATTGAGATGTCATTCGTCTGCCTCCATGTGTGCGCTATTGACTTTGAAGGCGATGCTCCTGCATCATACTCCTTTGGTTAAAAAATTTCATGGACTCCTGTCCATGAGCTCCTGCACTATCTTTCCATGCTTCAAAATATCAGGTTCTGTGACCCAACTTGCATCTTCCATTGGATGATCTTTCCACTTCACCAAATACTCAGGATATGTCTTTCTCCTGGTTTTCTTTCCATCCCTCTGTTCAATAATTTTCTCCATCTGAGGTTTTTCTGCTGTGGGAAATTGTTCTTCCCACTAAATTTCTTTCTGATCATCTGATTCTCTTGCTTCATCTCTCCTGTAAGGATACATGTCTGCAACATTGAATATCGGTGATATCCCAACATTGTATGGAAACTCAATCTCATAAGCATTGGCTGGGAATTTTCTGAGAATCCTGCATGGTCCTATCTTCTTCATCTTCAATTTGTTATGCGTTCCCCTTGGAAACCGCTCTTTTCTCAAATGAGCTAAAAAATCATCTCCAACTTTGAATTGAACTTCTCTTCTCTTTTGATCAATTCTTCTCCTGTATTTCTGACTATTTTCTTGTAGCTGCTCTCTGACTCTGTCATGGAGTTTCTTCATTTCTGTTGTAAAATCCTCTGCTCCAGTACTTCTGAACTCATCTTGACTCAAATCTCTCAGATCTGTAATCCCTCTTGGTTGTACACCATATACAATTTCAAATGGACTTT
>JZKD02S1666254.1:88725-103011 GCA_000966675.3 Picea glauca
TCATATTTGAGTTGGTGCTTAAAGACTGTGATGTACATGAAATTTGGAGCTTGATTGACATCCTAAGAAGAAGAGGTTTTCTCCCTTTAGAGGTTTCCTCAGGAAAATCAGTGTCTCTATGTATTCTGTGTGATTGATCAAATATTGTATATCTATGCATGTTAATTTATCAGCAACACATTAAATAATAATCTAGAAAGATTCAAAAAAGAACTTGAAAAGTGTCAAGATTATATATATAACTGATTCACCCCCCCCTCTCAGTTATTTTTCCAATAGAATGAAGAACGAATGGAGGTCAACTGGTAAACTAACTTGAAGTTGAATGTAACATAATCCCTAGTTTCCTAGATTTGTTGTCGATGATTTGCATGGATCTGTAACTATTTTCAGGCGCCTTTCTTCAGGTTTTTACCTACTTTAAATCCTATAGATAATGCACATTGTAATGTTGTAAAGGATAATCTTTAGATCAATAATTTTATAGGTTGTTGGTCATGTAGATGTAAGTCAAATTGGCTACAGGGTTGTTCTTGTGTAAATAAAGAAGGTATGATGTCGATTGTGTCTTAGGTGTGGACAAAGGTTAGGCATGTAACCTTTTATTCTAAATGAATAACACAACAAGAGAGAACATAATCAAGGAATGTTGGTTTTTTCGTTTGCGTTTCCAGGGTAAAATCTTTGTGTATGTGTGTTTCCATTGTTATTTGATCTATATCTTAAATATTTATTCTTCTCTTGTATTCGGTTTAGCGTGGAAGTGTTTTATTTTCTTACAAGAACCACCCTAACAAGTGCATTCAGTCCCCCCTTTTCAAATTAAGAAAATTCTCAAAGACCTTATAACATTTGCCAAATTTAGGTATGGAAGGGATGTCATGGTGCCCTATTAAGTAGGCCAATCCCCAGGTCAAGGAATGTTTCCCAAGAACACCCTCTCTAGACCATGCAATGATTATGAGGTGGATTATGGGAAGTACTCTTAGGCATGGCGTTATTGACATATCAAGGGATCATATTGTCTCATCTATGGGTGCCTTTATGGAGTTTGTATTGAATCCCTTCGTTTGCAATGCAACATTTTTCCATGCCATTTATTTTCCTTTCATTTTTTTATAGTCTGAACACTGAGTGTTATGTAGAATGGAAAGAAAAAGAGCACCACAATGCCACTTGAAGTTATAAAAGATTGAGTGCGATATGCACTGGAACTTAAGGGACACAATAGTACATTCCCCTATCAAGTGGGACATTTTCATTTTTAAAGGTCCTTCATTTTTATGGAAAAATATTTCATGGCTCTCAAGACCTTAGGGAGAGCACATAGAAGTATAAATTATGAATTCTGACTTTTGCAGTGCTAGTTGCAATACCTCTAGGCCTTTATCCCATTCTTTCCATGAAATGAGGTACAAGACCTTTTTGGGGTCAATGAACCCAAAAACCCAAAAGAAAAGGAAAAAAAGGGGAAGAAGTGTGGAAAGTGGTAAGTATGAGTGGGAATGGTACGATGACCCTTCAAGGAGACCCCCTAGTAGAAACCATTTTTCTGAGTGTGACGAACTTACTAGGATACCATGTCAATCACCAAGGTGAAATAAGGAAAAGCATACAATTTCCATGAAAACGTTCCATAATCAAGAAATGACTCTTTGCAACATGTTCAAATGCTTCAAATGTTAATGTGAAAGTTCCCATGAAACTGGACTTGTTACCCCACGAAGCAATACATGTTGTGCATTGTTGACTAAGTTGGTCTGGCAGACGTTGCTATGCTACTCACGATGAATATTGATCTATGGTGGAGAGGAGGGGCTCTGTTTACTCAATGTGGGCTCAACTGGTCATCTGGCTCTCAACACTTCATGTATGCTACCTACGGGCCATGAGACATCATCTCCTTAATTACCCCTAGGTTGGGGGGTTAACAAGATGATATATAGATATCATTGTTCGGTAAAATTTACATTAAGTTAAACATTCCTTCTCTTGGATATTTTTGGAATGTCCTTTCCCTTTCTTAGGAAACTAATATTATATGTACACACACACACACACACTTGAGGAGTGTTTGGACAACATTCTCATATT
Organism: Picea glauca; assembly: GCA_000966675.3. NCBI lineage: Eukaryota > Viridiplantae > Streptophyta > Pinopsida > Pinales > Pinaceae > Picea > Picea glauca. The sequence goes on from JZKD02S1666254.1 coordinate 90,820, forward strand.
TGTTCTGGAATGATATTGGAGTAAGATATATATTCATTAATTGTTGGAGAGTTCTATAAAACTCCTATTGTGAGAAACATTGGGATTTGACCACTTCAATTCATAAGAAATTGCATATTCATATCTCAATTGCTTTGTTTATAGTAACGATTTCATTGAAGACAATGTTGACAATTTTCGGGGTCATATACATGTTGTTCTGACTATGATATGTTTCTTTTTGTGTCTTATATGTATGCACACATGGACAACTAGACTAGTGTAGCATTATCGAGCTAAAACCATTGTCACTAAGCACAACCATACACCTCATATTTGTAAGCAATTGAAGGCACCTTCTATTCAAAAGAAAACCATGAATTATGTACCATTGTCACTAAGAACAACCATACACCTCATATTTGTAAGTAGTTGAAGACACCTTATATTCAAAAGAAAACCATGAATTATGTGTTGATTAACTGGTGTTGATCTTATGTTGCACAATAAAGATAACTATCCATTTATTTGAATGATGATAATCTAGAGTGGTCGGTTGTTTCATGTGGCAATTACATAGAAAAAATCCTTATAATGAGTAGTGAGTAAAGAAAGTAAAACATAAAAAAAAATTACACATAAAATCTATGTTGATAAGGCATGTAGGTTATAGATTTTGCATTTGTGGATCTAAATCCAAACTACTTTATTTAAAAAATCATCTTCAATATTTATAAAAGAAAATGCACTATACAAATTATTGAAATTGATATATTCCATAAAATATTTAGGTCCACCATATTAATAAAATTATTTACCTAAACAATTATTACCAAATCAATGCTATCTAAAGCCCACCTCTTTTATGGAGCAAGTGACCAACGCCTAAGGCCCATTATTATCCCAGCGTGGTTGATTGATCACCCTCTTTCTTACACCTCCTTCTGTTGTGTGTCTAAGGCTCATCGTTGAGACTAGCTTGAATGATTGATCAACGCCTTTCTTATATAAAAATATATTATATGTCCTTGTTATCTCTCCTAGCTTATAATTCTTCATGAAAAGTTACACGGTTCCTCTTCAATCAAACTATATTTAAGCCTATTGAAATCGCCCCATTTTTTTGTTTGGTTACATTTGATTTTATGTCAGATTAAAATCAAGTTGGAATTATAGAAAAATAAAAATTTACTCATATAATGGAAACTTTGCCCACGATATATGGTCGATTTTGACCCATCGTAGAATTTTGACTTATAAAATTTTGAACTATAGAAAAAAAGAAGAAGAAGACATGATAAGGAAAATGAAGTTATCTGACTGCCTCACAATGGACGCCCTAAACAAGAGACGTCCTACACAAGAGATTGCCCATAGTCAACCTTATGCCATGTGTCATAACTTATTTTGAAGGAAGGAATGGGTCAATATATGTCATTTTCATACATTATGGGATAACTTAAATGGAGCCATTTAAGTGCCATAATCCATGGAGTGAGATAATTTGGGAGTAATTTTCCTTTCCGAGTTACTTTTCCGGCATGTTTTTAGGCGATGCAGTTTTGAATTTTTCGTAGATTTAGAAATCTAATCTATTTTCTGAGTATCTGGGTTTTTGAAATAGATAGAACTTTCATCCATGCCAAACTCAAACTACTCCTAAAAATCTGACTGACTTAAAAAAAGAAAAATGCTACCTAGTTAACTTACTCCATAATCCACGCCCTAAACAAGGGATTGTCCGATGGTCAACCTTGTGCCACAACTTCTTTTGAAGGAATGGGTCAGTAACTGTTATCTCCGTTCATTATGGGCTATCTTCATTTCAAGGGAGGGGGCAGTGATTGTGCTTTCCGTATATTAAGGAAAAAATTGTCTGATCCTCTCTCATTCAGGTATAAACATGTGTTCATATCATAGATCCTCTCTCATTCAGGTATAAACATGTGTTCATATCATCCCTATGATCAGTGAATTCTCTTTGTAGAATTTTTTCGCAAAAAATCTCATCTGTGAGTACCTGTTTCTGTTTGACCATATGGTAATTGCTCACCTGGTTTTTGTTTCTTTCTAAGTATGGTGTTCAACTAGCTTTTATTGCTTTATTGTTATGGTGTTCATCTTGCATTTGTGAATGCCATTCCTCTGTAAATATCTTAGGTGTATGTTATGTTAATATCCAACTACATACTTTCAACAGAAATATCTATGTCACTATATTCTATGACTGCGAGGCTCGCCCATATCTTGCGGACTGGTTACTGTCGATAGAGTCGAAGCAACAACACTGCAGGTATTTGATCCTATGTGCAGGGCTGTCATTTTTCATTACTTCTAAGTCTGAGTTCATCTTAATTTTAGTTACTATTGAGTTGTTGTACCATTTAACTCAATTTGTCCGTGATTATTGGATGAAACCCATAAAGGAATTGAGCCACAAGGTTTATTTTGAAGTGTAGCCTTTCGTTTTCATTATATGACAATAAACGAATCAATATATATGCAGTTTAGACGAGATCTTTGGGGGAGCGACTTTTCAAAATAAATAAATTAAACGAGCCAACAGATAGTAGATCAAGGTACGTGAGACGTGATTCTGGCAGCAATTGTAGAAATGGAAGGAGAAAAGCAAGGAGGAGAAGGACACCAGGACGTTGAAAGAACTTATACTAAATTGGGTGGTACAGAACGTCAAAAGTTTAGGCGCCGACAGATTCCTTTTCCGACTGTCCAACTAATTCCCGCCGGTGATGTAGCAAATGAAGTTGAGAATAACAGCAGTGCGATTAAAATCAAGATATCTGGAGAAGAATACCGGGAGAATAATAACAGCAGGAAGAGAAGTAGAGAAGAAGAAAATTTTAGGCGCCCAGAGACTCGTTTTGCCACTGCTGACCTAATTCCTGCCGGTGAATCAGCAGATGAAGTTGAGAATAACAGCAGCGCGTATAAGATCAGAAGATCTGCATCATTAAGATCATTAAGACAAGAAAACTCAGGGAATAATTGCCGCAGGAAGAGAAGATCATTAAGTAGAGAAAATGAAAAAATTAAAACTTTAGATATCTGGATCAGCCAACTCAGTCGACTCAGTGATCGTGTTCGTGCTCGTGCCCGTGCCGATGAGGCAGACAGTGCTGGCGCCGCTGAACAATTTCCCAGAATAAGTATTTCAGAAGAGCATGTAAATAATAATAATAGCTGCACAGTTTGCTTGGAAGCGTTTGAATTTGGCGAGGACGCACGTGAAATGCCCTGCACTCATATCTTCCACAAGAAATGCATATATGAATGGCTTAACAGGAACCCTACTTGTCCACTCTGTCGATACAACTTCCTCTCTCCTCCTTCATCAGCGCCCAAATACAATAATTCTCCCTCATTTTCTCGTTCTAACGCATTTTCTGCCTACCAATCCCATTCTAAGGAATTTTCCGCCTCCCCATCCTGCAGGTCTCGCCTACTGCATCTTGATTAGCTAAATTACCACCAACCTTGCTGTCCGAGATTTTCCATAATTGTTTGTTTTATCACGATTGCTCTTAGTGTAGTGAACGCAGCTTTAGCTTCCATGTTTCATCAGAAGTGCTCTATCGATATATTGTGCTTATTAACATTCATATATTGTTCTCTACAGAATCTGCTTTTGTTGGTATCATGAAATTGAATTGATTGTCCTCTGTTTTGCTTACCTCTTCTGGAAGCTTTGAAATTGTGGCCTTGTTCTGTGTGATACTGGATATTGTGAGTTATGTAAATAAATGTAGCTATCTTTGTTTTTATGCTAATAGCATATAGTCTACAGTGTACACATTTGTATAACGCTTTTAAAATGCTTCAAAGAAAAGCTTGTCACAATTGAATTTGGCAACAGTATAAAGGTTAAATGCAGCTATCTATGTGAATTTATGCTAACTTAATATATTTTTAGACGATAGTAAGTTTTTATATTTATATAACTATCACATTCACATCAGAAGTTTTTGGTTAGAGTCAATAAGAATCATATTAATCATTTTTGCTATCACTTATCAGTTTAGTCTACCACTTATAGTAGATAACAAAACCTTAATCTTATCATTTTTGTTATCAGTTTAGTTTATTAGAAATTAGATGATCCTAACTTTTTATATTTATATAACTATCACATTCACACCAGAAGTTGATGGTTAGCGTCAATAAGAATTATATTAATCATTATCATATTAATCATTTTTGCTATTACTTATCCGTTTAGTTTACAATTTCTAATAGATATCAAAACCCTAATCTTACCATTTTTGCTATTTCTTACAATTTCTAATAGTTTACAGATAATCATTTTTGCTATTACTTATCGGTTTAGTTTACAATTTCTAATAGATATCAAAACCCTAACCTTACCATTTTTGCTATTTCTTACAATTTCTAATAGTTTACTATTTCTAGTATATTACAAAACCCTAATTTTAATAAATATATTAATAATTTTTGCTATCAATATTATCAGTTTTTGTTATCAATTTAGTTTACAATTTCTAGTAGATAACATTAGTTTACAACTTCTAGTAGATAACAAAACCCTAATCTTAGCATTTTTGCTATCAATTTAGTTTACTGTTTTTAATAAATAACAAAACCTGAATCTTAATAAATAGAGAGGGCATATTTTACTTATTAATCTCCTTAATAAATAGGGAGAGCATATTTTATTTATTAATCCCCTTAATACTTCTGTTTAGTGGATTTAGATTAACAATAAACCTCAACTTTTGGGAGGACATATTTTACTCATTAATAACATTAATTTCCTTAATATTTTTTTAGTACGATTTAGATGAGTCATAAATATCAACTTATAAGCTTACTAGTACTGGCTTGAACTTATAAGCTTAGCTGGCAGGCTATTAGTACTAACTACAAAAAAAAAAATCGTCAGTGATATGATATATATTAACAATGCATTTAAATGAGACAAACCATATATCTGTAACCTTATCCATATCATGCTTCAACCTTATAAAAATATTTAAAGCACTCATGCTTTCACACTAACTAAACTCCTTATACTATGGAATTATTCGAAAACTGATTCAAACTTCATCCCATTCCGCTCAGTTCAAACCATTTTGGTGGCTGTTTTTGCAAAGCAATATAATCCCTCCATATTGCTGTCGGAAACCCTCCTTTCGCACGCCCTTCAGTTAAAACCTTATAGGAAAAAGGCCATGGGCATTGGGCTTTTGTGAGTTTTTCTGTTTTCCATAGAGCCTAAGGCCCCGGGCATACCTTATATTAGTCTAAGGCCTTGGGCATGCACATCAAGGATATCTTAAAATATCTATATTTTAAGCTTTTGCTTATCCAACAATTTCATTGTATATGATATTATAGTGCTAATGACTTGAATTTAGAGTTTAATAACAGACATAAAAGATAGGTAGGATATTATAGGATTTAATACATATTTTATTTTAAAATTTAATATAGTTTTAGGTTTAAAGATTTAATACCACGGTTAAATACAGATTTTAAGGTTTAATACAAAAGATAATTAGAATATTATTTTTTTTTAACTTTTATTTATCACATAGTTTATAATACTAACACAATTACATTATAAAAATGGTTTTTTTTTTTTTATAATACTAACACAATTATATTATTAAAGTGGTTGATATATAGTTATGAGCATCATTTTCTATTTTATTAAATTAATGGTGTCTATCCAACTATATCAAACACTTTTATGATGTGATTGTATTAATCAAAACAATTTATGTGGATCATTTTCTTCTCATAGGTGCAGAGGAGACTAGAAGATTTGGATACTTAGTTCGAGATGAAGGACATTGTCTTGATGCATTATTTCTTTTGGTTAGAGGTATCACGGGTATCAAGAGAGATCTTCCTTTGTAGCATCCCCAACAACCAACTCCAGCCAAAAATTTGAAATTTGATATCACATTAAAATATACAAATACTCTAAAAATGCACGGATTCATACAGAATAATAATAAAAATACACATGTCACAGACATAGGAAAAACCCATAGAAACAAACACATAAATAATAATGCAACACATAATTTAACACACAATTGAAACTTATATTAATAAAAATATCACCAACTGCCTGAAAACTTCCACATCCCTCCCACTCTTATACCACACTACTCAAACTCTCAACAATGAGTCACCCCTAAGTTGGGACTAAACTCCACCTAGGTAAAGGAATTCCAAACCAGGATGATGTATCTCAGACAATAGGAAAAACTCCATCACAGGTACTAGATCGAACTAACATCTTGTAGTCTCTCATTCCCCACATGCCTATCCCACCCTAGGAAGTGTGGCCCTTCTCTACTCAACAGTCCATCGGTTTCCCCACTTCCTTTCCGAGGCTTCAGCAATAGGTCAGACATGAAGTCTTAGAGCCCTGTAGCTGTAGTTTGGCACCATTGAGAAATCAATTCCCATCAATTCTCTCACCTAGAGAGAATTTCTCACAGGCCTCACAACCTGCCTCTTCAATATCCCATGGGCCTGACAACCTGCTTCTTCATTCCAACTCTTAAGCTAACTAGGTATAGGTATAAGTACATGTACAGGTATAGTGATAGTAACAGGAAGGTACGAAGGACAACTAAATGAGTGAGTGAATGATGGTGGAATGATGGGAAATGAACTAAGTCCAAACTATATGTATGCATGTTCTCAAATTGACACTTGTCATGTTGAGAACTACCTTGGGTCCACTTGTCCCTATCGTTAAAACTTAGGATAAAATAATTATCCAAACTTTATACTTTAAGGAATATTAATTTAATATTCCTTTTTGGCTTAAGATCCCTATCTTATCCCCTTATCCTTAACTTTTATCCCCCTTCCTTAACTACTAGAGTTTATCCCCCCATACCCTTTTACATGATTCATCTGTCATAATGATGTGTTTTTTCATCAATATTTTTGTGTGATAACATTTACATTTACATTGCATTCATATTGTCCTCTATGCATCCTGGCTCGCTAGCTTGAAAACACAACATATACACAAAGGCTCTCTATTATCAAAATCGTGTGTACTTAAATTTGTTGTGCATGGTATCCTGGAATGTGCACACTTCATCATTTTAGTGCGCAGTACATGTGCATGCTATACCATGGAAGGTGTGCACAAAATATATCATACATCTCACCATCTTATATACATATGTACATTTATATTTACATTTGCAGTTGGGGTTTGTCCCAGGGGTATTACATCCTTGGTCAAGGAAAGTATGCAGTAGAGATATTGAGGAGATTTCGGATGGAGGACTCTAACTGATGGCTACACCTATGGTTACCAATATGAAGAAGGTTGTTACTACAGATTCATAATTGGTGGATCATAGGATATACGGGCAACTGATAGGCTCCTTGATGTCTTTGGTCAACACTAGGACAAATATATGTTTTGTTGTGAACATATTGAGTTAGTCCATGGTGGAGTCAAGGTAAGTGTGTTGGACAATAGTTAAACATGTTCTCAAGTACTTGAGAGGTACAATGGAGTATGGACTGAGGTATATTGTAGGAGATGGAATGAGGTTGTAGGGATATTCATACTTATATTGGGAAGGGAGTGAGATAGACAAAAAGAGCACCTCACGACGTTTCTTTAGCTTGGGATCAACAATGATTACTTGGTTCAGAAGGAAGCATACATATGTATTTGTGAGTTTAGCAGAGGAAAATCAAATGGAAACTAGTATGGATAGATGTGAAGCCATTTGGCTTTGCAAATTTCTTACATGTTTATTTGATCAGGGGTTGGAGGCTACAGTGATATGTTGCAATAATCAGAGTTGTATCAAACTCTCAGAGAATCTAGTATTCTGTGACATGTCTAAGAATATAGAGATCATATGTCACTTCATCTCATATAGTATCCAAAAGGGAGCAATGAAGCTTTAATGTATTTCCATAGATGAGCAGGTTGCATATATTTTGACCAAACCCTTGGTGAAAGGGAATTTTTTGTTCTTTAGAGACAAACTTGGAGTGTTGCAGAATACCTTCCTCTCTAAGAGAGAATGTTGTTGTTGGTAGAATTGGATGGGTATTTCCACATAGGTATAATTTTTTATATATGTGGAGATCGTCCAAATACTTCTACCTTGAGACTTTTCTTTAATTAAAGGAATTACTAAAGTAAAGTGTTTTTATTAGGGAGTTGAGTTTTATTTAAGAAAATTCATTAATTAACATTAGTAAATTAAATAATATCCATTGATCTCAAGTTAGGTGAGAAGTAATCTCAACCATCAATCACTTTGGATATTAGGATTAGATCATAACTCAATATTATAAAAACCAGGCTAGGGTGAAGGAGAAGATACTTTAAATAGATTTATTGAGAGAGATTCATTTGACACATAGAGAGTTGGATCACAAAGGACTGTGATTCAAAGAGATCTTGGATAGGTGGATAAATACTTCCATCTAGAGATGTAGGCCAAAGGAAGAGAGAGATAAAGTGTGAAGCATAAGGATCAGTTGCCATGAACAATGTAAGTATTCTAATATAGGTCAAACAGTAAGTGTTATTTTCAGCATACAAGAATAGCACAAATATTTATGACACTATACAAGTTGAAGAGAGACCTACATGATTAGTTCTAAGTGATGATGTTACTCCCACTACATTATTAAAGATATAGGTTTGGTATATATTTTTAAGAAAGATAGAACCACTCATGAATTGAATATTATTGTGACTAAATTTGACAATCGAGATAATATTAATATTGATGTTGGCATTAATTCCACTAAAGAGAAACCTGAAGAGTATAAAGAATAATTTGTTGCAAGAGAGAATAAAAATGGGAGTAAAAAGGATTTTGATCCTTGGGTACAAGATGTTGAATGAGAGGATAGAGTTACACCTATTGGAAATGGATGTTATACAGGGAATGGGGATGATGATGTTGGTAAATATAAGGATCTTCAACTTCATAACATCCAAGAAAGGAAATTTAAATGAGATGAAGAAGCTCTAAAGGATGGTGGGATTAAGAAAAGGAACAACGAAGATGTCATTGAGCAACTTAAGGATAAAAAGTTGAAGAAAGGTAATGAAGATCCACCAACTAAGGTACTAGATTCTTCTACCCATAAACTACCTACTTATGTGGATAATCTTTCCTTAATTGAAGGTTCAGTCAAATTGGTGACTTTCTCCACCTCTAAAATTTTAAATGAAACTATGTCAAGTCCCAACACCTCAAATGTTAAAGATTCAATATATATGTTTTTCATTAATGGTATCCCCTATGAAGTTGAACTCAATGATCCTCCTTTTGGGTTGAGCAACCCTTATGAGAATATATTCATTATATGAATTCCATGGAATATTCTACTAAAGAATCTAAAACAAATATTGTTTCTTAAATCTCAAAGTCCATTCCTCCAACCTCAAAGTTTGTTGGTCACCAACTTAATATCTCAATTGATATGTTCTCCAATGTAGAAAATTTTTGGCAAAGGTCTAGAAAGTGTAATAAGAGAAATTATCATGTCTCCTTATTTGAAGGTCTAACAATCCCCATGATTATTCACTATTTAAGATTATGAGAAGAGTATTCTTACCATTTCTACCCTCCATCTTAGAGTCATCAATAATGTGAGTGAAATGGAAGCTATATATTATGATACCATTGTGTAAACCTCTATATGAATCAAGTTCTTAAGTAGGTTTTCATCAATGATGTGAGTGAAATGGAAGCTATACATTATGATACCGTTGTTTAAACCTCTATATGAATCAAGTTCTTAAGTAGGTTTTCATAAGAACTTTAGTGATAGTGTTTGTAGCGATTATCTCAGCGCTACAGATAATGTTGAGAAAACATAGTAGAGAATAATAAAGTTGAGTCAATATCTAGAGTGTGAAAGGGACATAAACAAAGCAAAGCATCAATGATGTGAGTGAAATGGAAGCTATACATTATGATACCGTTGTTTAAACCTCTATATGAATCAAGTTCTTAAGTAGGTTTTCATAAGAACTTTAGTGATAGTGTTTGTAGCGATTATCTCAGCTCTACAGATAATGTTGAGAAAACATAGTAGAGAATAATAAAGTTGAGTCAAGATCTAGAGTGTGAAAGGGACATAAACAAAGCAAAGCATGCAAAAAATTCATGCACTTCTTCCATTTGAATTATGAACTTGAAAGGGACAAGGTTGTTGAAACTCTTGTCAAGACAAAAGAGGTTGAAATTAGGGGTTTGAGTGTGAAAGGGACATAAACAAACCATGCATGCACAGAATTCATGCACTTCATCCATTTGAATTATGAACTTGAAAGGGATAAGTTTGGTGAAACTCTTCTCTAGATAAATGAGGTTGAAATTAGGGTTTGAATAACAATATTAAAGGAAAAAACATTGAACCTTAGCATTTTCCAAAGGTTTAGGTTATCATCGGTGACAAGGATTCCCTTGCTTTGCAAATTAGGAAGATAAAACAAGAATAAGTGCACTTGAAATAGTGATATAATGTTGGCATAAAAGAAAATAATGTTCTTTAGTTGAATCTAACGAGCATATAATGTAAAATGGGAATGTTCAAAGAGAAAATGGGAATGCTCAAGGATAGAATTGAAAATTAGGAAGTAGGAAAGAAGGCTATGATTTTCTCATCTAGGTATTTAGAGACACTTTGTAATCAACAACAAGTAAACGCCCCATAGAGCACTCTAATGAATTGGTGGAGTCAACTCTTTGAGAGATCAATTATGAGAAGCTTAAGCCAAACTTAAAAGAAGAGAAGAAGTGAAGAATGGACTTACTTTTGATTTGAAGTATCTGAACGTAGACATAATAGCCTTGTAAATTGATTTGAAAAAAAAAATGAAATCTTTGAAGGAAGCACAATTACTAAGTGTTAAGACTCAGACTACTTTAGAGCCTCAACTTTGGCCATTAGAAGAGAAAAAATGGTTGGAGATTCGCACCTAATTTAGGATGAGATAATTTATCTAATGAAATTGCTCATGGCGCATTTGGACTTCCTGAATGAGTATCATGATCTTATCGTGAAGTCGCAAGCAAACAGATTTTCTCCACAAATGCAGATTATTTAAATTTTGTCAAGATCATGATTAGAATCCAGATATTTTTCCGCTACTTATTCCATCAGTTGTAAGGTCATAATTTTGTATAATCATATATATCTGAAATACGCTTATGATTCTGCCTCACATGGTCTATGTTTATGTTTGAGGAAAATTATTGTTAATTTGAAATGCATGAGTGGTTTCTAAAGTATTTTCTCTCTGATTTAAATAATAAATTGAGATTTGCAGTTATGTTTGCGTTGTTCAGGATCTTCCGTGTTATGTTTAAGTGTTTCAATTATTGCATCGAACATTTGTTTAGTTAAAATTGTTGAGTTATAAAAACATATGCATGGATTTGGAAGAATCATTTTATCGATCTCCTTAAATCTCTGATAGTAAGAGTCTTAAAACTAAGATAATATTAAATTACAATGGATATAAAAAGACGAGTTAAAATTAGCCACAACAAGCTTAGAACTAATATATTAGATTACAATGAATATAAAAATATTGGTCAAAACCACCCAAACAAAACCATAAATACATAACAAACAGGGAAAAATAAAAACAAAGAATACAACACATCCAACACGCACTTCCTTGTACAAGGGCGCATGGGTTATTGTATATTTGCTCAGATATCAATGAACAAAGTGCCTTGCAATATGTTGTGGGCACCATATACGCACCTAAAATACTTTCAAAAACCATTTAGAACCTTGTCAAGGCAAGCCATGCTTAATGACAAACTTAAGGCAAGCCATGCTTGTAATTATTGTTGGCTCTAAAAGTTTAAGAGGCATTTCCCATCCCATGGGAAAGGTAGCATACATAAGAAAGCAACAATCCTGAAATAATCATTGACCATTTTTTCTAAAAATACCAATGACAAATTAAATTGATCATTATTTTAAATGAATAATTACTAAATAAAATAAAATGTCAATAATTTTCATAAAGATTAACAGAAAATTCCAATGACAAATTAAACTAGTCATTATTTTAAATAAATAATTATTAAATAAAATAAAATGTTAATAATTTTTTAAAAAATTAACACAATTTTTATAAGAATTTACTTATTATGACAAATGTGTTGAACAAAATGATGTTCAATAATAAAACTT
>JZKD02S1666254.1:116825-141123 GCA_000966675.3 Picea glauca
TATTAAAAAATATTAAAATTCACCAGAAACATTTGTAGTTACTTCAAGCTTGTAAGTATAACAAGTTATATCATACAGTATTATGCACAGCCCTTACACTTGCCAATACTGAAAAAGCTAAGGCAATTTAAAAAGGAGCCGAGTGACATTTCATTATTGACTACTAGACAAGAGCAAAATGTAGTATTTCTTGTTAATGACAATTATGTTAAAACATAAAAGGCATTTCCTTATCAATAGGTTTTGCAGATTTTTATGGTTGTGTTGAAAACCACTATAAAACACTTTGGTTATGTAAAGAGATTAGATTCATATTTCAGATTAAGAAGGTGATTGAATAGGAATTTATTCAAACATTTAGTACCCAATCCAAGTCACTACTATTTGATTGTTTTCACAATGCTTGAGGTTGGAATGGTGGAAGCACTATAATTGAATACTTTAGCCCCTATGTTCACATTTGAAATACTTTATCCCTTGCTAGACCTCCACACATGCCCCATGCATTCCTCCAAGCATAGGGGCTTCACCTTGTTGATCGGTATCTTATCATTATTATTCACAAAAGGGGGTTTAAAATTGTGTAAAATAAAGTCAATATATTGTAGGTATTAGAAGGGGGTGAGGTATTGAAGGGTATGAAAAGGGGTATCTAGTAAAAATAAGGGTTTCTTTTATTGGAAAGATGTATTGAGAGGGGGATTCAACAAAAGGATTTTAGGAGGTATTTATCAATATATAGTGGAAATAGAGGTAGTTAATAATATTCTATGAATGTGTTTGTTACATCACAGGTTAACTAAGTGAAGACCCCATGCCTCCATGTTTACCTCGACATAGAATTTAATTCATTTAAAAAAAGTGTGCACATGTTCCTTTATGTAAAACCAAATGTTTCTTGAGGCCTAAACAGGATTAGACGGGGAAACAAGCAGATTAATCCCTAAACTTTCTCGAGCTCAGGAACCATGGTTATGGAAGGAAAACAATTAGGACTTACGCCCTAAATGTATATTATTATGCTTGATCACCATGAACAAGACCTATAGACCATAACGCAATATTATTATAAGAGTTCTTTGGCATCAAAGTTTGATATGGATTCCATTAGGAAGTTTTTCCCACCGAGGATGGGTCGTGGGGGCATTACCATGGTCGAGGAAGGAAAATAAGTTCCTTGAGATATTTTTTAATCTTTTTAGGCTCAAGATCCTTTAAACAAAACATAAGTCCTATGTAGGGGTTATTTTCAAGGATTTGAGTGGGATAAATAAACCATGAGTAGGTTTTAATCATTGGAAATGGGTGTTGAGACTTAAACATAATGGGGGGAAGAGTGACATTAAACCATAATTAAAACTTCTTAAGATTAAGAAAAACAAACAACTCCTAGCAACCAAGACACAGACCCTCTCCAATGAGTCTTTAGCATTTGATTTGAATATGGGTTCCATTTTGAGGTATTAAGCATCATCGATCAATATCAATTCATTGACCATAAACAAGGGAAGGAAAAAATAACCTTTAGTCCTAAACCTTGATTCTTAGTGTCAAGTATCATGGATGAATCCTAATCAAACATCATATAACCTCTGTAGGATATCATTCTCCTCCAAGTGGGATATGGGTGCCATGACTAGGTTGGTTACGATCCATTAATGCCTCTCGAGGTTTAACCAAGGTCAAGGCACGACAAAAAGGGCCTTGTGCCCTAAATGAAGCTTTTGGGGTTGAGGTTCCATGAAAAACACATATAACCCATGAATCTTCTGAAAATATATAATGTTGTGAATGAATCATCAAACCACCACATGGGACCCTTATAAGGTATCTCTTTCCTACTGAAAGGATATAGGTGCCAATATTAAACCACAACATAGGCCCTAAATAGTAATGCTTCTCAAGTGAACACTAGGAACGGTTCTCAAGGCCATGGTTGAGGTTCTTTAGCATCCAAGCGAGATATGAGAACCATGAGTAGGTTTTATATAGTTGAAATGGGTCACAAAAACTAGATATGGACAAGGAGGAATAAGGATTATAATCCCTAAATTAATCGTTTCGAGCAAAAAGCACTATGGTTAGGGGAGGAAAATGCTTAGGATTTAGTCCCTAAACATATCTTCTTAAGCTCAATCATTATGAAAAGCACCTATAAACCATAATATAGACACTCTCTAAGGGGTTTTTGGCATTAGAGTTGTATTTGGACACCATTAGGAGGTTTTGCACACTAAGGATAGGTCGTGAGGTATTTAACATGGTCGAGGAAGGAAAACAATTTCCTTGTGATATTATTGAATCTTCTCAGGTTCAAGCGCCTTAAATGAGTCCTTGAACCAACATGTGATTTCTTTGTAGTGGCTTTTTGCCAGCCTCCAAATGGGATATGGGAACCATAAGTAGGGTTTGTGTAATGTTCCCATCTCCCTTGCGAGGCACATCACTAACTAAATCAATATTTTTATAACTCTTATACCATTTAAAAATGGATGCATGCAACATAATAAAAATCCTCATGCAACCATTCATAATTTTAATTGCATGAATGAAAACAAAAAAAATTACACCATGGGGGCTTCACCTTGTTGATCAATATCTTATCATGTTCATTCATAAAGGGTGTTTTTAAATTGTGAAAACTAAATTCAATATATTGTATGTATTGGGGGGGGATGTGGGGTCTCAAGGGGTTTATAGGTATTAGGGGGTATAAAACGGGGTATTTAGTAAAAATAGGGGTTTCTTTTATTGTAAATATGTATTGGGAGGGGGTTAAACAAAAGTATTTTGGGAGATATTTATGAATATCGAGTGAAATTAGGGTTATTCTTTAATATCCCATGAACGAAGGAGCTATGTCACAGGCTCACAAAGTGAAGCCCCATGATTTACACACACATAAACACAAAATAAAACATAGCAATAAGACTTCAATTAAACACAACTGAAGAAACACTTATCTTTATCAATATTTACACAACCGACTGTAGATGACATAATTCCCACCCAAGCATAGACTTTGTTGCTTAATTTATCTCAACAATAGGTCACCCCAAGCTAGGGATATGAGTCTAAAAGGATGGATGGGCTCCTATGGTTGGCTAATGTCCACTCTAATAGTTCAATACATAATAAATTCATAATGGTGACTCCTACAACAATTACAACCCTCCATATCTCTTCCCTGTCAGTTTGCACAACCCAAGGGATGAGATTTCCTTCTCTACATCATACTCCATTAGACAATATACATCCTCTTTAGGGATCCACCATAGACTAGCCATAAATCTCTCAACTAAGGGCTCTAGAAAATCCTACTGTAACAAGAGTTCTCAAAAAAACATTCACACATGCTCCTTCAGGCAATTTCTCAACAAAAATTCACTTACAAGTTGTTAAGTATTAGATATATTATAATAACAGAAAACAGAAATACTATAGATAAGAACAGTAGAGCAACACAATAGACGAAACCAAAACACCAAAATAATGCCTTTATTGATAAGAAACAATGTTCACTTGCCTCTTTGATGGGGAAACCTACAACAAAGAAACACTCTTTTACAGTAATTCTCAAGACAAAACTTCTCATGCACTCGAATAATTTTTATACTAAATCTATCTACCACAAGAACAATATAGAGGAATATATTCTAGAAGTGGAAGCTTCTATTAGGTCTTCTTACATTTGAATTATTCTTCATTATTACTAGGCCTTATTAATATTGACATTTAATATATGGAAAATATATTATTCTACCTACATGATGGGTTAGAAAGGTTAGGTCCCTAACATGCCCTTCCCCTTTAAAATAGTCTTTTCCTCAAGGCTTGAGATGAGGAAATTGTTGCAGAATGGTAGTTGGCTCCCAGATGGCATATCCTGGAGTTGTATATTTCCAATGTACTAACACTTCCTTGATGGTGCAATGATAGAGACGATGCTCACACTGGTCCAAGATTTCCTATGGCTGCAACCAGATGGATCCTTCTTCATCAATCTCAGGGAGACTAGTTTGAGTTTGGAACTTAGTTCCAATCACCTTCTTTAAGCATGAGACATGAAAAATAGGATGGATCTTAGTATGACTTAGCAAAGTTAACTAGTAGGTGATCGGTCCCACGCGCTTGAGAATTGTATAAGGACCATAAAATTTAGGCTCAAATTTCTGACAATTTTCATCCTTGAGTGAAGTCTACTTATAAGGTTGCACTCGAAGAAACACCTAGTCCCCTTCAGCAAATTGACATTTGGAATGACCTTGATTTATTTGTTTTTTCATGCAATTTTGATCCATTACCAAATTCTATTTGAGGGAACAAAGAATAGCCTCTCTAATTTTAAGAGTTTGGTCAACCGTTTGAACCTTTAAGACACCTGGCATGTATGAGATAAATGAAGGTGGATTTTTTCCATATACTGCTTCAAAAGGAGTCATGTGAGTAGTTGTATGGTAAGAGGTGTTGTACCACCATTCAGCTAGTGGTAACCATTGAGCCCATGGATTTTTCCTCTCATATGCAAAAGACCTCAAATATTTTTCCAAACACTTGTTGACAAATTCAGTTTGGCCATCAATCTGAGGATGATAGGATATGATGAGATGTGATTGGGTTCCCTGTAGCATGATAATTCTTGCCAAAAATTGTTAGTGAAAGTGGGATCTTGGTCAGAAAAAATAGAATGAGGCATTCCATGAGGCTTGAAGATATTATCCATGAAAAGTTGAGCCATGGTGGAGGCGGTAAATGGGCATTGAAGAGCACAAAAATGAGCATACTTGGAAAGACGATCAACTACCACAATGATGACTGACTTATTTCCCGATTTAGGTAAGCCAACAATGAAATCCATAGAGATACCCATCCAAATAGTGGGTGGAGTCGGAAGCAGTTGTAGTTTGTTAGGGGAGCTGAGTGTTTCTCCCTTGTTTCATTGACGGACATCACATTCTGCCAAAAAAGTGGGGACATATTTTTTCATACCATCCCATACAAAAGAACGTTTGACCCTATCATAGTTTTTGGTAAACCCTGGGTGCCCAACTGTGGGTGTAGCATGAAGCTCAGAAAGCACTCTGGATTTAAGTTGTGATTATTTACTTAAATAAATATGGACTTTGTAGAAAATATCATCATTGTGCCAATATTACCCTAGGGAAACTAGATAATTTGCTTGCAATTGTTGGATCAAACGCAAAATTTTGGGATCTTGCAACCATTCCTTGTGAACAACTTCGATACAATTTGGTATAATGAAGGAGAGGGAAAAGGCCGACCCTTCATCTTCATATTTTATTAAAAGAGATTTAGAAACTAATTGTCTTTTCCTTTCTTGTAAATGATCTCATAATCATATCCAAATAGCTTAGTCACCCATTTTTGTTGCTATGGGGATGAAAGACGTTGCTCCAGAAAATACTTTAGTATCTGATGATCTGTCTTAATTTGGAATCGTTTTACCAACAGATAAGGGTGTCATATATCCATTGCATGAAAAATAACAACATTTACTTTACATAGATTGATTGGCCCAAATGTCGCTCCGATAATGTTTTGGTGGTAAAGGCCAAAGGTCAACCATCTTGCATAAGGACTACTCATATTCCTCTCCTTGAAGCATCACATTCTAGGACAAAGTTATTTGTGAATTCAGGAAGGGACATGAGAGGAGTGGTGCACATAGCCTTCTTCAAGGCTTGGAAGGAATTACCAGTTGTTGGAGTCCAATTGAAAGCATTATTTTCAAGGAGAATAGTTAGAGGCGCCACATTTTTTCCATAATTCTTAACAAACTTATGATAATATCCTGTTGAACCCAAAAAACCATGCAAGATTTTGATAGCCTTCGGGTGAGGCCAATCCTGCATAGATTCAATCTTCTTAGGATCCATCTTGACACTAGCCTTGCCAACAATATGACCCAAGTATTCCACTTCAAAGGCTCCAAAAGAAAATTTATATTGTTTGAGGAAATTTTGGTGTTGAGAGAGTAGATGAAGAACTCAATCCACATGAGAAAGATGGTTTGTCTAGGTTTTACTATATATGAGAATATCATCAAATAAAACTAAGATAAAAGGATAGAAGACATGATTCATGAGGTTTTGGAAGGTGGAGGGAGAATTACAAAATCCAAAGGGCATTACCAAGAAATCATAGTGGCCCTCTGATCCAGAATATATTTGCAGAATGAAACGAATACAGATTATTATCAAAATATGATTAACACAGAATAACAGATATACAATAAAATTAGTTTCTATTCAATAAGGAAATAAGCTGAATCTCTAAAATGCAGTGGAAACAAGCTTGCTAGAATGGTGGTGGATTATCTCTAAGAAGAGATGTGACAGCTATGATCACAAGAAGATGATTACAATGAGGATCTGAAGGCATTTTTATAATAAACAGGAACCTAAAAAACCCTAGACATCCAGAAAACCTAACCCTAGGAGATGAAGCTCCAAAATTCATGTGGGCCCCCTTTGGGTAAGTTAGTACATCAACTTCCTGGGGTCATAACTTTTTCATACGATATCTATTTTAGGTGCACGTTAGCCCGTTGGAAAGGTCTATATAAGGAATACACAATTTTTTGCTATTTATCAAAGTTCATTTTGATTGTGTCCATCCCTAAAAAACAATGTTTAGGGCCTCAAAACGGCCCCGCAAGTCAAGGACCCGAAAACTAGGGGGAAAACTACCAAAATGAGCCAGTTGGAATAGGTGGGAGGCCACTGAAATCCATCTAGATCACCTTCATGAGTTATAAATGTTGTCTTAGGAGTTTCTTCCTCTTTCATATGTATTTGGTGGTATCCAGAATGAAGATCAAGTTTAGTGAAGTATTGGGCACCACTTAATTCATCCAAGAGATCATTAATGACATGAATGGGAAATTTGTCTTTGACGGTGAGATTTTTGAGGGCATGAAAGTCAGGACACATGCGCCAAGAGCCTTATCTCTAAGTACCATGACCATAGGATAAGAATAGCAGATATTACTAGGAAGGATAACACCCACGACAACCAATTCTTAAACAATTTTCTCAATTTCATTTTTCTAGGCAAAGGAATGATGATAGGGATGAACATTGGAAGGAAGTATATCGGGGATAAAGGGAATGTAATGATAATGAACACCACGGAAAGGGGGAACTTCATGGGGAGTGTAAAAAACAAATTCATGTTTGGAGAGGATGGATTGGAGGTTAGGATGCATAGATGGTGTCTCAGTGGCTTGAATGGAATGGAGTTGTGCAATAATGTTGAAATGACCTTTTTTGAAGATATTTTCCATGTGATGGGAACTGATGATATTAGGGGAACCTATTGTGATTCCTTGGAACTTATATTTTTGTCCCTCCTGGTTGAATTGAATGGTTAATTCCTTAAAATTCATGAGAATGGGGCCAAGAGTACTTAACCATTTGACACCCAACATAATGTCACAACCACCCATGTCGATAGAAAACAAATGAGATTTCATATTGTGTTGACCAATTTGGAGATGCACATTTTCACAATGCCCCCCACATTTCATGGACACTCCATTGGAAATCATGATTTGAAAGTTGTTAACTACACTGATATAGAAATTAGTTTCTTGGGCAATGCAGAAATGGATAAAATTATGGGTGCTACCACTATCAATGAGGATCATGAACTTGTGATGCTTAATGTAACCAATTATCTTGAGGGTTTGGGAAGTAGAGAATATAGTGAGAGAATTCAAGGAAACTATAGGTTTGACTTTTAGGGGGTATGAGGGTGGAGTAAGGTCAGTGGGCTCAAGTGACTCAACCAAAAGGGGAGCCTCGACCTCTTCTTCAGAAAAATCCTAAGAGATGGCCATAAAAATATTTTGTTCCTTACACTTATGCCCAAGAAAATATTTTTCATCACAAATATAACAAAGGCCCTTGAGTTGGCATTCAACCATTTATGCCCGAGTCAATTTTTGAATCTTTAGTGAAGTGTAAGGAGGGGAGGAGTGACTGGTTTAGGGAGAGGAATAAATGAGGTTTTTATTGTTTGAGAAGAGACAACATGTTGTGCTTCCTTATCTCTTTTAGTAGCTTCCACCTAACTTTTGGGGCGAGCCATGAGGGTGTGGGAATGAATCTCATCCTTGAGTCCACTGATAAAGCATTCTCAGGAAAAATCATCATGCATTCCCTCAAAATAAGTTATAAAGTATTCCACTATGCCAGATTGTTTCAACTTTGTCAAACGGGCTAAATGGTGGGTGTCAGTGTCAAAGAGTTCATTAATCTTTGCAAAAAATTGTGTCCAAGACACATACCCTTGGCATTCATGTTTTATCCATTTCCACCATTCCTAACATTCTTGATCTGGATTGAGAGCACCATTCCGGAGTTTGTACAACTCATTCAAAATGTCGTACAAAGAGAAATAGTGTTCCTTTTGAGTTACCCAGTCGGTGGGATCCAAGCCATCAAATTTGTTAACATCCACTCAAGAAAGGCGTAGGTCACACTGAAAGTGATGGCACTAAAAATTCTGGGAATTGGATGAATCTCACCTTCGGGATGAAAAGGTTGGTTAGATGAGTTAAGGTCTCTAGTAATATTCATCTTGGAGCAGATGTGGGTAGCAAAGGATTCAAGCTGGCTAGAGAGGTCATGTTTCTAGGTTCCCATTTTTGTTTCTATGGTGGAATGCATTTTTTTATTGATCTTGGTAATATTATTACTGATTTTATGTACTTCCATTTTGGCCTCTAAGAAATTAGATGACAAGGTATTGAGGCAAGATTCAAGGTCTTAGCTATGGGTGTGGGACATAATGAAGGGGGAACTGAAAAGGGGTGGGTGGGACCACACAGAAAATGGGTAATGGGTGAAGGGTATCATGATGATCAGGTCGAAGAGGAGAATCCAATGGGGTAAGTCTCAAATAAGGGGGTCGAAAGGGAATTGGGACCACAAAGAAAAAAATGTTGAAAAATGATAGGTATTACTGTGATTAGAAAAAAAAAGAGTCCAATGGGATAGTTCTATGGGAAGGTACCAATTTTTTTTTGTTATTCCTGTGGAGTTATACTCCAAACTGCATAATATTGTAGTGGTGAAATTCCCAAATTCTTATCAGGAAGAAATATGTAGTAATTTCGCAACCTGAATGTAGGCAGAAAGGTTGCATGGAAATAGATCTTGTCTTTTATTTTTCTATTTTGTTTCTGTCCCAAGGGTTAGGGTTTTCAGGGTGCCTATAGACAAGGTTTGTCCCTATGCTATATCTCTCTGATATATGTGTAGGGTTGAACAATAGTACTTGGTCCAATATATCAGGGCACCAACTAAGGAGGCTAGATTGTACCCTTAGATGTACTCCCCGATTACCTAGGTACTAGAGAGTATCTTCCCAAGTGTTTCTCTCAGTGACACTATAGTATTCAATAGGTCGATCGGTCTATCTATGAATGGATTTAGTATATCTAGTTTATTCTATATACATGTGTTCTCTGACACACTACCACTCAAGGTGGTACTAACAGGAGTTACAAGGGTTTCCAACAATGTGTTCTTAAGTACCACTTGTATTTCCTTCGTGTATTCTTCTCTGACCTCATATTTATGCATTGAATGATGAATCATTGTAGCTTTAAGATTTCAAAATACATCTCTACCCTGAAAAAAGATTACCCACAGTTTCCACCAAGGAAAGAGATATGATACCACTTGATAGGTACCAGATCTATTATAATAATGAAAAACAGAAATACTGTAGAGAATAACAACAGAACAACACAATATATGAAACCATAACACCAAAATAATACCTTTATTGATAGAAAAAAATGTTTACTTTCCTCTTCGAGGGGGAAACCTCCAACAGAGCAACGCTCTATTACAATAATTCTCAAGACAAAACTTTCTATTCCATCAGCTCCTATTTATACTAAATATATCTACCACAAGAACAATCTATAAGAAGATCTTCTAAAAGTGGAAGCTTCTATTATGTCTTCTTACATTTGACATATTCTTTCTTATTACTGGGCCTTATTAGTATTGGCCTTATTACATGGAAAATATATTATTCTACCTACATGAGGGGTTAGGGAGGTTAGGTCCCTAACACATGCATGGAAGCCTCATTCTTAACATAATTCACAACTCCAATAAGCTATCTTTAACACCTATTTTGGATGCCTCCCTTTTTCTAGCAATCAACACCCTTTTTCCTCCTCTTTATAATTGTAAAATTTGCTCTCCTTCTCTACTAAAATTTTCTTTCCCATGCATGGTTGACTCTCAAATTCCCCGAAGATAATTTTACTTATCGCATGCTATCATAACTAGGATATATGGATGTCTCACCCACCTCTTACATGCATTCAATGATATAAATCCCATCAGGAGTGTACTTGGCACGTGCATCAATAACTAGGTGAGATGACTCCCCCACCAACCTCCTACTTGTATTTAATGAATGGTTTTAATAAGTGAAAGGAGGATTATATGATAATGAAAAATGACTTTAGAAACATAACATGGGATTCTAGGCATGTGGATTTTCCCCTTGGACCCCTTAGTCACCCCCCTCTCTTATGGAATCATATCCCCCCATGACTCTAGCCATGTTAATCTACAATCGACGTTGTAATTCATTTTTATTTTTTTTCAATATACAATGTTTACATATAACATCACTTGGCCCTTATTAAATATTAATTCACAATGTTTGTACATATAATTATACATTTCTAATATAGGTTTAAAAAATAAGGTGTTACAATCCCCTCCCTCTTTTTTTTTTAATGTCCTCGATGAACATCACCATACAAGTGTACATGTATACATATACACAAGTTTGTATCACATCGATTAATCATTTCAGATTTTAATCACTCTCACTTAAATTCCAACCAAAAATCATTGATTGCCTCCTCCTACATGTTATCACTGAAATTTCATCCGCAACATTGCATGCAAATGGTTACAGGAATACAGCATCTCCAAACACCTATTAGTTCACCTACAACACCAAAAAAACATTTCCAAAAGTCAAAAACTATACAACTGGTCAAAAAATTGACATGCGCTAAAACACTAAAGGAAGCGCGTGCACAGGCTAAAGAATCCCATAGAGTGCACAATGTGCCCTATGCGCGACTGTGTACAAACAAATCTGTGCACACATATTAACGATGCATTTATGGTTCTTGTCGGCCCCTCACCCACTTCTGGACCAGCTCCCAACTTGATTTGACCCTCAAATCCAAGATGAATCTAAATGGGGGGCTGGTCAAAGACCTAAGGGTGCCCTAAAGGTCCCCTTGTTCACACTAAATACTGGTTGGATATTTCCTCAAAGACCTACCTCAGGAAACCCCTGAGAACCCTACAACACCACTTATCCCTGATTTCACCCTCCCCCAAGGTCAAATCCAGGTTTGGGAAACAATCCCCCAAGCCATTACTCAAATTCCCTTCTTCTACTCCCCACCAGGCGTACAAGCTTTCTAGGTAGCCGTGATGCTTACAGTTCCCAACATGGTTCTCTCCATTCCAATATGGTATCTACACCCACCCGTGATGGTCCCTCAACCATCCCTCCTTCCCCAAACAAAGGGAATCCCGATGCATATTCCAGTACTAACTCCGACCACACCTCCCTCACTCCCACTTGCCAGCACCACCGCGACAGCTGGGGGAAGACAAAATAAGAAAGATCCCACCGCTCCACTTCCTCCCCGAGTTCAACCTCCTTGCGCACTTTGCGAGAGAGAGGGACATGCCACAAATAGATGTCCCTCTCTCCCCAAGTTACGCAACTTAATCCAACTCCCTTGAGCAACCGCATCACTCGTCGCTTCACCAAGAACACCTACTACTACCACTATGTCCCCTACTACATGTAGTAAAGGGATGTGAACCAAATTCGCATGTTCCATCTATTCAGAGTATGGTCACTACACTCATCATTTCCCTACATTACCTCAGTTTTGGTAGACACTAACAGAAGTATGCCAAAACTTTCAGCAAAACCCCTCTCCACCCACGCCATCAGGTAACCACGTCATCGACATCCATTATGTCACAACTTCAGTCAACGAATGGATGAGGTGTCCATGCTCTCTTTTTGACTCACTTGATAATTTCACATACTAGTGTGCTTCGATCATTGAATATAGGCGTCATCAAATGGCCCTTATTCAAAATCCTCCAACCACCCCACTTCTTATGATGCAAGTGATTCCCCCTATTCCTTCTCCATATACTGGTCACATCACCTCCCCAGTCACTTCCTATCCCTCCATGGTTTATGGATAGACTATCTAAGGATTTTACCCTAAATCCTACCAATTCTTCAGTTCATTTCCCTCATGACATATTACCCTCGACCATAGTTTACAACCCACAATATCTAGAAATTTGTTTTATGAAAAGCATGCCATCGCACCACAATTGCGACACTCCCTCTATGTCTTCACCATATGAAGACAATCATACAGTGACAGTCACCAATGTTACTTCCTTGGATCCCCTATATTCTCACATTTTTCATAGTGACAAAGATATCCTAGAGGAACTAACTACCCCTGATTTTCCATGGAATGCACTTCATCACAAAGTGTTCTTTCTCTCACAGGAAGCCTTCGACCCTCCTAGCCAAATCTCCATATACATAATCGAAACCAAGTACTTTATTCCATCAGGACATATAGACTAGTTCAACAACCCTATCCCTGCCCCCGATGTTTTTGTAGAAGGCAACATGGCCAACATTTCTCCCACTGTCAAAATTGAAATTTACATCAAACTCAGAATCACCGAGGAAATCACCATTGGCACCACATGCTCCCCTGAGGAACTCACCGCTTACAAAGCACTCTTTTAGGAATACCAGGATATTTTTGCCTGGTCATATATAAAGATACCCGACCTCGATCCTTCTATCATGGAACATCACATCAACACTTGGCCTGATGTTGCCCTAGTACATCAAAATAAATGACCCCTTCACCCATACAAAGTCGTGGCTATCAAAGACGAAATTGAAAAACTATGCACTACAGGGTTCATATACCCCATCGGATACACGTCATGGGTCTCCAACCCCGTCCCCATTAAAAAAACTAGGGAACTATTTTCATCTATACCAACTTTCATGATCTCAACCATGCTTGTCCCAAAGACAAATTCCCCACACCTTTCATCGACCAAATTATTGATGACTGTGCATGCCATGAGGCTTTTTCCTTCATGGATGGCTTCTCTGGATACAATCAAATCCAAATCCACCCAGGAGATCAATATAAAACTGCATTTATCACCCCATGGGGTACTTTTGCCTATTGTGTCATGCCTTTTGGACTCAAGAACGTAGGTGCTACGTTCCAATAAGCCATGACTTATGTTTTCCATGATATTTCTCACATCATCCTTGCTTACTTGGATGACCTCACTTCTCGATCCAAGAAACAAACTCAATATCTAGATGACTTACGATTTGTCTTTCAATGGTGTCGCCAGTACAATATCCGCTTGAACCCCCTCAAGTGTGTATTTTGTGTCACCACTGGACGCCTCTTAGTGTTCATTGTCTCCCAACATGGCATCACAGTAGACCCCCTCAAGGTCCAAGCTATCATAGAAATTACACCACCCAATAATTTGCACCAACTATAGAGCCTACAAGGAAAATATAAATTTTTACAACACTATGTCCCATATTATGCCACTCGTGCACATGGTTTCCTTTGCTTACTACGTCATGATATCCCATTCCAATGGGATGAACATTTCCAAACCTATTTTGATGATTTAAAAGTGGTGCTCTCCAATGCCCCTTTAATTATTCCTCCTGACTATGATCATGATTACATCCTCTACTTATCGGCCTCATCCATCTCAGTAGCAGGAGTTCTCGTTCAACTAGGGGATGATGGTCGTGAGCATGATATTTACTACATCAGCAAAAATCTTTCAGAAGCACCCCTGAAGTATAACCATGAGGAGAAACTCACCCTCAAAGTTGTCCTCGCAGTTTAGAAACTGCATCATTATATCTTTCTTCACACTACCAAAGTTGTGGAAGATTATAATCCCATGCAGTACTTGCTTAGTCGATGACAAATTAATGGTAAATTTTCCCGATGGATCATCATCCTTCAAGAATACAACCTCGATTTTTCAACTCCCAAAATAAAGAAAGAACTTGTTCTCACCGAACTCATCATAGTGTTTCCCTCAAACGCTACAAGTTCTCCCATCAATATGGATTTTCTCAACAAACACCTCTTCTACATCCCATCGGATGACCCTTGGTACGGCGAACTTCGTGTATACCTTCAGACACAAAATTTTGGGTCTCATATTTCATAGGATGATCGTCGATGCATTCGCCATCAAGCCCCTTGATACCTCCTTATCGGTGACATCTTATACCGACGTGGGGTAAACACCATACTCTGTCGATGTTTGACCATCGATGAGGCAGATAGAGTCTTGAACGATTTCCATAGTGGCGCTTGTGGTGGCCACCTATCAGGGATGTCCACTGCCCAGAAAATCATTCGAGTCAGATGCTTCTGGCCCACATTGTTTCATGACTGCATCCACGTTTTCAAGCGATGTGACAAATGCCAGCTTTATGCAAACAAAGCATGGGCGCCACCCGCTCTTCTACATCCAGACATCACTATCGGCCCCTTATACAAATGGGGCATTGAATTCATAACTTGCAATCCTCCATCTAGTAATGGACACAAGTACATTGTCATAGCAGTAGATTACTTCACCAAATGGATCGAAGCCTTGCCTACCTTCAATAACACTGCTTCCACAACAACATGTTTTTTCTTCAATCATGTCATTAATGGCTTCAAAGTTCCACTACAATTAGTCTCTGATCACGGTAAACACTTTGAGAATGATATCTTCATCGAACTTTGAGAATTCAGGCTTCTCCCATGAGTTTGCCTCCCCATACTACCCTCAGTCCAATGGACAGGTCGAGGTTGTCAACAAAGTCCTCAAAACCATGTTGCAACGTACTGTCAACAAGAATAAGACCAATTGGCATCATATGTTGTTTTCAACGTTATGTGCTTATCGCACGATAGTCAAAACTTCCACTGGTTTTACATTGTTCGATCTCGTCCATGGGATTGAAACCACCCTCCCCATCGAGTGTGAAATTCCCATGTTACGCACTGCCATCGAGCTATTACCTGACACTACTCCAATGGAGCAGCGCTTGCTGAAATTATAATCGCTAGATGAAGATCATCGATCTTCATTACAGAACAATGAGGCAACTAAAAAATGGTCGAAATCCACCTTTGACCAACATGTCAACCTTCGCTCATTCAACGAAGGAGATCTCATCCTAGCCTACGATATCGATCACGATACTCTCAGTCATGGTAAATTCGAGTCATTATGGCATGGACCCTACATCATCCAACACTACCACACTAAAGGTGCATACATATTGGCCTCCCCAGAAGGACACACTCTCAAAGAACCCGTCAATGGGTTGTACTTAAATAATTTTTACACCTGAGCGTAATCATTCTACCTTAGGATTTTTCTTTGTAAACATTTGTAGAGTTTTTAGTCTTCTTTTTTCACCTCCACTCCTCATGCCTAATCTATCATTTGTGTTATTGATAGATGACTCCTCCATCATCCTACCACATCATTTATGCTGACGGAGCTATCCATTGGATGTAGAATCTTGCTTTGACCACTTGGGCCCTCTACACCCCCTTACATGAACTGCTCCACTCCAACGACATGTGTTTAGGCTCAACAACCAAAAAACAAGAAGAATATGTAGCCATCATTGGCCTCCTCGCCAAGGCCAGGCACTGCCACATTCGTCACCTTAGGATCTTATTAGATTCTCAGCTCATCGTCCTACAACTCATCAATGTGTACCATGTTCACGATCCTTGCCTATTTCGCAAATACCTGCAAGTTAGACTCTTATCTCGAAACTTTGATTCCATTACATTTACACATATTCCTCGACAATTTAATCAAACAACAGATAAATTGCTAACATAGTATTAGATTGGCATTTATCACATCAAGACATCATCACACATACATCATCAAAATTCTATCATAGCATATAGATTAGACATCATAAAAACATAACAACAAAAATCATCACACATAAGCATCACAGAGATCCCAAAACATGTATATCCATATATATATAATGATCAATGTATCTTTAATATTTACAAAATGGTACAACATATACATCGCCCGTAGGCAAGTGAGCCCTCCTCATCCCTATGGGTACAAAATAGGTGTCACACTACCCTATAGAAAAATGGGCTCGCAGGCCTATATAACTAAAAATATAATACAACATAGAATGCATGGTGCCTCTAGAGAACCACCACCAAGTCATCTATCTATAGGAGGTGCCCAACCAACCGGGGGGCAGTTGTCCAGTCATCGTTGCCCCCACTACAGCTGCTCTGCGGATCAGGGTCTCCAACTCTGTCAAGCCACCTACACACTACTCCAAGACTCTCTCATCCTGGATATGTGACCACATGCCCTTGGGCACACCTTGTACTACCACCACCAACCAATAGCAGAAATACTCTAAATCCTTGTCAACCTCTCCCTAAGGCGCATACGATGGCATTGCACCTGGATCGCCAAATCTGCACCTTCGACCAGCTCTTGCCTCGTCTACTGGCCTCATCCCTCTAGCGTCTCTCTCCCACCCACGGTGGTCTCACTGGTATTTGATGAGCCGGATCTTCAACCAAATCTACCTCTCAGCCTCGTGGCCCCACATCAGCACAAACACAAACAACGATAGCATCAACATCCATCCATACATAAACATATGCTATACTATCAAAATCAATAAAACATAAGGTACCCCCACATACCTCTCTAGTCCTAATCCTCCCCAGGAGGCAACACCATATCCGAGTCATGCCATAATTCCATCCCACCGTACGGTAACTACAGTATAATCTATGGCATCTTGTACCACACATGCGCCAAGGTGGGTGTGAAATAGTGGCCACCCTCCCCACCTCCATGTTGTACCAAAAATTATGCCCACCGCATCAATCGTGGCTCCCGTGCCTCAGCCGTCAGCAACAACACTCTGGGGTGTAACATGGGAACCCTCTCCAAAAACCACACCACCAAGATCGATCCAAAGGAAAATTCACTGGATTCGGCGATCCAACACAGGTTAATATGCGCCATCATCTTGGCATGCAACATCAAGCCCCAGGTGAAAACATCGCCATCCAATACCCTCGGCATAATCCTTGGTTGACCACCACTGGTCCACTGAGTTCATAAGGATCCTTAGATCCTCACAATCATCATTGTGATGCACTGATGCAAGAGTGCATCCATCACCTCGATCCGTACAACCGAACCTGACATAATGTTCATCCTCGAACAATAATCTCGTGCCAAGTCTGATAAGTGTACATCCCTTGGAAACTGGGGATCAGTAGGTAGGGCCATTCCCTGAAAAGGGAGCCCCGTAAAGAAATAGACATCCTCCCTAGTGGAGAATTTCAACTGCTCCCCTCGCACAATGAAGCACTACAACTCATTTCTCCACATAGAAATCAGATACTGCAATAGGTACTCCTGCACCCATATCAGTGGGCAGTCGAAGAACTTAAGAAACCCATAGGCTACCAAAAATATATGAATGCCCGACTCATCTCTCACCGCCTCCCTAACGTGCTCCTAGTACTGCTCTCTCCATTGGACTAGCATGCTTCACTAATCACCTACATTCCCACAGAAAAACAATTGATCAGCCATCATCATTCATTCACAAAAAATCTTCAGAAAATACAATTTTTTTGTTTTTTTTGAAAAACCCTAGCTTTGCCTAAAGTGCACGACTTTCACACCTCACAGGCACGCACATATGCACATATGCATGCTCGTTCTTCGAACAGGTGCACATCAATGCACAAATGTCAAATAAATAGATGTGCATCAATGTGCATTTGTCATAGCCACAGGTGCACATTCATGTGCACCTGTTCTCTACACAGTTGTGCACTAGTGTGCAGCTATTGGAGAAACAGTGGTGCACAGTGCGCAGTTGTAAAACAAATAGTCGTGCATCAAATGTGCACCTGTTTCTCCCACCCACACATCCCCCATGAACGGTTGTCTTCCACACATCCACACATCATGCGTGGGAGAGGGAATTATATCTGCGCATCTCGGTGCAGGTATCCTTCCTTCTCCTGCGCACTGGTGGGCCCACCCCTACAAAAACCCCTAGTATGGCTATCTATACTACCCTACCCAAAAAGTAGAACCTACCTACTATGCAATAGGATGAGACCACTAACTTGACTATCACAAATCCTGTATCGGTCGGCTTGAACTCCCATAATCTCCAAATCTCCTCTAAAAATGTCTCGTCAACTCACTATGGAAGCAGGTACAAACGTGGTGGAATTGTTGGCCCCATAGTTATATATAGTCCCCTTTTACAAACTTCCACATTGAGTTATAGGAGCTCAAAGTCTTTGTTTTCTTATATGTCTTTAACCACGGGATCAGAATCCCACCACTTACACAGTCACATTCACCGAGTCACCATCTGCCCTCGTCATTGGGGGACCATTTTTCTCACATCACATCCAAGTACGCATGATCATGTTAAAAATTATCAAATAACTATATATGTTCTTTATATTCAGATATTTTTCACATCAGGTATTCAGTTTTAGTGTGTGCAGGTACTTGATATCACAACTCATCACAGCCCCATCAGGTATATGATCGATACTAGCATGTAATCATTCCCTCTAAATATCAATTTCATCTTCCAGTCACACCCTCTGACATTCACCTTTAGGGTCACTACATCCGTATTTGCAGCACCATCACCCCTGCTGCAATTTGGTATTGTCACCCAGTAGCACTCTCCCCCACATGAGTTGTCCCATTCATAGTCCCCCTTGGCACTTTGACACTCATGCTGCTTTCATCCCCTAGGAATGGGAATCCCGATAGTCTTACGCATTTATGAGATTCAACCACATAATCCTTCTCCTCATTTTTCTATCTTTCCCAATGGGCTCACGGGTTATCTCATCGTGGTTCTATTTTAATTGCACCTCCACAGTATCATTAACCCTCCATTTCATCCATAATCAGTTTTCCCATCTGTAGATTGTCCTCCATTCATTTCTCTCATACAAAAACCCACCCATGGGGCCCCCACCCTCCACCAGTTATCCACAACACTTGCGCCCTCACAAGCCAAGCCATCTTGCACTAGGGCACCCATTTCTGTATCTGTACACTCATCCTAAATTATTCTTTATTCATTTGGTAATTGTAAAAAGCCTTTATTTCCAACATTTACATAGCTTTGGTTGTCTCCCTTGGCGACCGTCTTTTCCTAGAAAAGAAACCCATGTCTCCCTTGGTTGGGGCATTCATCATCTTCTACTCATGTTGATATCATCCATAAACCCCGAGTATCCCACAGTCCATGTACCCTTGATCTCTGATTTTGTCCACTTTGTCACGCCTCTGGGACAATTTAACCCACGTCTAGTCATCCCCCTGACACTAGGTCAAGTTTCACGGTTGTTTCCACTCATCCTTCACATATATCCCCAACCAAGGGAAATATTGAGTTTCACCGCATCTCGACTTTGTCCATGTTCCTTATCAGTTCCTGATCTCATCCAGTGGATTCCATGAAATCCATTTTGCTTCTTTGAGTCACATCTCCCTTTCTGTCGACATCAACATAGTTTCTAGAAGGGTGACATTATCTTGACTCTCATTACCTTTACAATGAGGAGTCTCAGATGACACAGAGAGAAACATCATCGCTCTCTGCTATCATTGACCCCTTTAATATTTGACTTCAACACACCCTCATGTTACGGTGGGTCTTTGTTGGCAGCCAATTCAATTTTTTTAATTTCCCTAAAGCTGCCTACACCTATGACTTCTGAACTTCAAATTACCGTCGCTTTTTCCAAATCAATGATATTTTCATTTCATGCGACATTTGCAAATTGGTCGATTTAGTTTTCACGACTGGAAGCGTGAAAACTCCTCTATCGTTATTTGAATTGTTATGATCTTCTCATTGATATTCTGAAAGGCACTTACCTTTGGTTTGTTATTAAGGGGCTAAAATGATTTTTCGAAATATGTCCATTTGCCTATTCTTTCTTTGATTGCGCAACTTGATCTCTATTTGATTGATAAGGCATTGAGCATGTAAATTTATGGGTTATATTTGATTCTATAAGAGTCATGGTTGATTTTGTTTTATATAATGTGATCCTTATTATTATAASYTCTTGGCTTGTCRATTTTATGAAATCATTGGYCACAATGTTTTTAAATGTTTGATTACACATTATSCAATGGCACRATTGGTKAAWCATTTGGGTTTTGATTGAACRTTGAATGACAATGGTTTGAATAATTGCAATGGTACACATTTAACTTTGGGTTTGATTGAACGTTCATGGTTTCAAATTATGCAATGGCGCATTGGTATATCATCCACCGTTTAATTCTTGGGTTGGCCAAATATTATGGTTTGAATGATGTTATGATTGATTGAACAGCGTTGTACTTTGCCATTACTATGCTACATGGCGGTGATAATCCCACCACCCTAACATGTGCGCATTTAATTTTCCTCCCCTTTCATCATTCTCAGTTGTTAGCCCAAACGATTTTTCTCCTGTGTGTTGTATCCAAACCCTACCATGTGCCTGCACCATGGCCTCGGTCGTGAGGGTTGAACCTAATGGTGGCCAAGCATTGTTGATGTTCGACGATGCTTACAGTGACCTTAAGGAATTTGGTTGGCTCCCGTTCATACAGAAGTTGGATGGTTTTAAACCTTGTGTGGCTCGCCAATTCGCATTAACCTTTGATGGCTATCGAGCCAAGGTTGGGGATGTGCAATTAGAAATTGACGAATAATTTCTCAGTTTAGCTATCAGTCTTCCTGCTACTAGACAGAAATGGTCAAAAAATTGCAAAGTGGAAGATGTCCCGTGGACATTGTTCTTCCAGTCACGAAGGGTGAGCTCCTGTGACAAAGGTTTACCCGTGAATATGCTCAAGCAACGTTGGCACGACTTGCTGATGATAACCAAGCAGTTTATCACCTATGAGGGCCGGTATGGTTTCGTTTTCTTGTACCACCTTCGGCTACTTATGGTTTTCATGGGCTATGAGCTGAATATGCCTTATTACTTGCATAGGCGTCTGTTCAAAATCTAAAAGATATAAATGGAACCATGCCGATAACAACCTTTTTCACTTTGGGTTAATTAAAATGCTTGTGGTTTGTCATTTGGGGTTACGCCGAGACTGTTGGAATGATTTTCTTATTCACAATAATTTTGAGGACTCAAGCCCAACACAGGTTGACAAACCTATGGTAAGCGACTGCAAGTCTGTACCCTCTATGCCTTAGAGTGCTCTGTTACCTAAACCCCTACCCGACTCACCTATTGACCTACCCAATTATGTGACCAAAGATGTCGAAATTGTTAAACCCATGCCTAAAAGGCCTAAACCCAAACCTACTGCGAATTCCAAAGGAAAAAAGAATGCCCGATTAATCTCTCGCATGGCAAGAAACAAACCGAGACCTCTTGTCAACCCTGACCCTATCATGGTGAGTGAAGATTCTGACTCGGAGGTGGAACGCTACCTAGCAAGTGAGTATCCCTATTCTGAAGGTCTGTGTGACAAACCCTCATATGAATTTGTCAAAAACCTACCACCTTGCTTGCAAAGTGATCCCAATTATCCAGGCATTAAAATGCCTCGTGAAAACCCCGGTGACTCGTCAAAACCCCCTCCTGCTCTTTCTCAACCAGATGCTCCACCATGTGATCAGTGTGGCTCATGGTTAGAAAGGTATTACCTTGATGTGCCAATGCTACAGTCCAGAATTCATGCTTTGGAGGATCAAGTTGCAACGCTCACCAGTCAAAAGGCTAAATCGACAGTCACTGATAAGAAACAGCGAACAACAAGTTCGATTTTGTTTAAGAACGCGGAGTCAGCTACAGTGGTTGTTAATTCAAAATTGGCATAGCTCGAGTGGCCTCACTGGTATGACTATCACATGTTTATATGAAAAACTCATAAGCTCTGTTTGCAACGTATATTTTCTTTGACACATAAGCATGCACTATATGCATATTTTTGTTTTGATTAATTGAATTTCGTTTCCCGGATTAGTTTTGATTGGATTTAGCTTTGATTCGATTAATCGTGGTATGGATTTGATTGTTTCGATTTGGATTGAATTGAATACTCTGTTTCTTATTGAAGTTGTTAATATCTTTTCTAAACACAGGTTGTTTCTGTTATTTCAATTTTGAACACGGTCAATGTTTCGATTCGAATTGGTTACATTCTATATGATATGGTTGGCAATAATGGTTAAACTGTTATGATTTTATGTTCCATATCTTTTTCGACCAATTCGAATACCATTCTGTTAATGCATAACCAAATTGCGAATAGATACGAATCATAACTGTTATACTCAACCAATCGATTCACATTGTTTTGTTTGACCGTGTTATCAGTTCGATTCATATTACAACAAATATATTGTTTAAATTTGATTTGGGAACGAAAATGATTATGCCCAGGATTGCAATTTGTTTCTATATTTGACTCAGTCACGATTTGTTTCAATGGTTGTGATCATTATTTTGACCCTGTCTGTTGACTGTGTAAAGCTCGGCCATCGAAATCTATGGCAAAGTTTGATTGATGTTGTTATGCATGTTTCATTTTGACTATAATCGTAACAGCCTTTCCATGTTGGCATTTGATTAAAACAATATAAATCTTATGCACCTTGTTATAGCCGTAACAAATCGATTATTATTGTGTTGAATTAAATCGTATCTTGTATGATATGATTCACTATTAATTTCATTTGGATATGAAACAGTTTGGTTACTATTTGACCCGATTTTATGGCAACTAAAAAAACAGAGCATTCTTACCCTGTTTTGGATTGGATCACTTTCGATTCTGTTTAATTTAAATGACAAACTTATTTGAATCATTAGTGATTCGTTTTGAATGATTATTAGAAATAAACTTAGATTTGATTCCTTTAAAAAATATTTGATTTAATTTTTATTTTTTATTCTGTATGCTATTTTAGACTAGCTACAGAATCGGGTGATTCTGTAGCTAAGTCTGTAGGATCAATTTTTTATTGTTTTGTTGATGAAATGTCTTTCTAATTGGTTATTTTGGGTCTATTGCAGATCAATTCAAAATGGTAGTGGCTTTGATGAGCAGTTAGGGGATATTTCAAAGATTTCACTTGCATTTTGATTTCCTAGTTTAGTGGATTTTGGGATATTTCCCAGATTATGTAAAACATTTTGATATTATCCACAGGGAGGTTTTACCCTGTGAAGAGAATTATATATACTTATGATTTTTGTAATAATGATCACCCTCATTCATGGGAGAACAAGGATAATAGATTTTTAATACAGACTGAAGCGGAATTTGGTGTTTTGTCACAGCTTTAGCTTCTCATTATATCAACATTTTGTTTCATGTTGTGTATATCAATTTGTTTATGGTTTATGACTACTTTAGCTATCTAGATCATGTGATAATGATATAATTTTAATCACTGTAATCCATATCTGGTTTCTTCCAATTGTATAAAAGACATAACAATTGTTTAGTTCAGTTTGTGAATGACAGGTTTATCTTCTTCATAAGTTGAATTGATAAATACAAGTTTTTGCATAACAGGTTTCCCTTATTGCAGAGATTTATAATCATAAGATTGTTATGATTTTTTATGTCTTGTTTGTCCTGTTAACAAATCAAAGAGCAGCACAGCCGATCGTTTACGAGAAGCTTATGGACTGACCGGTGCGAATTTCCTTCCTCCGAACAACTTCAAAGTTATCATACACGGGACAAATTAGGAGCGCTTCCAGGTCAATTAGTTGCTTATCTGTTTACTGTTTTTATTAGTTTAGATAGAATTAGTATATTAGATTGTTTAATTTCAGTAAATATATTAGATCGTTTAATTTCAGTAGTTTAATTTCTTTTTCATAAAATATAAAAATCAAAAAACATATCTTGTTGTCTTAGGGGAGAAAACACATGAGTTTTGCAAGTTTTAATTAAATCTGTAGGTTGTTTATAGTGTACATTTGTGAATAAGTAATATTGCAACTGGTAATTGGATAGTTGATTTGAGTTATTATAATAGTAATTAGTAGATTGTATAT
>JZKD02S1666265.1:0-35234 GCA_000966675.3 Picea glauca
TCAAACCCCCTTATGTGGGTGGTGCAACATATCATATGATAGAGCTAGTCATGTAAGAATATAACACATACCCAACACCCTCGTCCCTTAGGGGATAAAACGGATTTAGTAATTGGTCAAAATCAATTGTCCACACCCTATATCCAAGATCTAAAAATTTCATCTATAAAAAGATTTACTATTAAAAGGTCATTAAAAATGGTTCATACAACTTCAAAACCTAATAGAAAATGCCTTAATTATAATACCTATTAATCAATGGTGAAATAGTACATCCCTCATGCATTGGATAATTGATAATTGAACAAAAGACTTGTGCATTGTTATGCCATGGGTTTCATTGTTTATTTTGAATAGATCAACGTTAGGAAATGAGTCATGGAAAACGACCCATGGTTCTAAGATAGGGCTAGAGTCCTTCTAAAGTTATGCATTATTAAATTTAATCTAGTCACTAGTCACCATGAAAATATCCTGACTCTAGTGTGTATGACGATTTCAAATCCCTACCTCCATTTCTAGGAATTATGTATTTGAAGGTGATAATGTAGATGTTTCAAATTATCATCTAGATCAAAGTAGTTTATAGCGAAGGTTATAATTCAAGGCAATTCGAGCTTCAAAGTAGTCTATAGTGAAGGTTATAATTTGGTCTCTTGTTTGAATCATTACACACACACACACACACACACACACACACACACACATACACACTCTGCGTTGACATTCATAAGGCACAAAACTCCAACAACACCCAAAATTTTGGCATTGCCTAATCACACAGCCTGACCTTGGAGAAGATTCGGACCCACCAACAAGAAACCCCATCTGCTACCAGGGTAACCATAAACCTGGAGAAGAGAAAAGAAGCAACAAACTATGACCATAGGGGACCATAATCTCACAATCTCAATGTAACAGGGGACCCAAATGTCGCCTAAATTGGTGAGTCCACAATCACAAGAGTTGGTGATGCTATTTACCCATATCTAATGTGTAGATAGAAGATATATTTTCTCTCTAATGCTATGGAATTTGAACTACAATGTGTCCATTATTGTAAAACAAATTATGCATCTTCCAAAAACAAAGGGTTTCTTCTTGTAGAAAATAATTGTAGACTGATTGTAGGAGATGACATGCAAGTAAACCACCTTGCAACTTGGGATGCTTGACACATATTCAATAACCTCCCAGACCAACTATTATAATATTTCTATATGGATTTATAACACCAAGAGTTATAATATACACAAGTGTTCAATGTATATTCAATATATCATAACCCAACATATATTTTGTCTCACTTTCTATTGCTACTACAACATGTATGGTTACAAAGTTGATATTCTCATCCACAGGAGGTTATAGAATCCATAATCTCATCCCCGCATGGCTACAAAGTCGTTAGTCTCATCCTCACACGATTACAAAGCTAATAGGATCATCCCCATGAGCATCGAGCCTACTAGTGAATTCTTTGACCATTGACTACATCCAAAAAGAACTTTGATTCATACTTGAATGAGAATAGAGATTTTTGAATATCCTTGAGAACTTCCAAATCAGATGGTTGTATAGGCCCATAACCAATGGTTGGTAGATGAAAAATCCTTCACACTCCTAGTGCTACCATGGATGGATATATTTTAGTATTTTATTATTCCAAGTACTCAGGATACATTTTACTATTTCAAGACTACACAGTTTTAATATATGTGTGGATTCTGTACCTCTAGAAAGCTCCCTCCTACCAAACATAGGTAGACAGATACTAGACAAAAAATGGGCAGATCACCTTGTCAAGGGAGTATTGTACACATATGTTAAGCACCCCTTGTAGAAACAAAGACATGTGTCTTTCTAATTAGTCGTCAATACCCGGTGTTTGGTAGTATAATTATAGTAAATTACAATGCATTGTGGGTATTCTATTTTTGCAACTCCTCCAAATATCTATGTGTTCTTGTTACAAGCAGTACCTTGCAAGTTGACTATACTTGTCTTGCTAATATTATGTTATCTACCCTTTTAATTTTTTTTTATATTAACAAGGCAATTTACTACTTAACTTAGATAAGATAAGATGAGATGAGATAATTTTATTAATGTCCAATAAGTGACCATAAATTTGGTCAATGGGATTCAAAAGTACGATCAAATTGAACACACAATGAGTGTATATCCACAAGTCATCGCCACACAAAACTAAATTCAGGAGAAAATTACTCAAACAAGAGATGACATTGAAGGGGGAGGTAACATGTGGGCAATTCTAAGGAAGAATAAACTATGATAGATCAGTAGAGAAAAGCATGCTAAATGAAAGCTCATACATATTGAACATTCCAAATGAGGGAAGAATGTATTTGTACTATCCCATGAGATGAGGGTTGAGGCAAGATCGATCCTATTGGGAGTTAGGAAAATAAAAAATATATATCAAATGCATGATCATGGATACTTGATAATTGATTAAGGAATGTATAAGATAGCCTAATTCATTCACCATGACAATGGGAGGACTATGTACACTTTACTAGACCTTGTCATCATTTAAATCATTTTCATTATCGTCGTCGTCGTCAAATTTCTGAACACTTATTGGTTGCTTTTCCTCTTATTTTTAATTCTTCCCCATCCTCCCCCCCCAAAAAAAAAAAAAAACACACCTTTTCCTTCTATATAAACAATCATAACTCAATTGTTGATCCCTTTTCCTATTAAGGACAAGGGATAACCTCGTAGGGTATTTTTATGGAAATTCAAAAATACCCTCTACAATTGTAAAGAGGTGGTGCTCCTCTATTTCTCACTCAAATAATAATTATGTCTAAATTTATAAACAATGGATTTATTATTCATCACTCTAATTCCTGACAGTGGAATAGGCAAAGAATAGTTTGAAAAAGAAATAATTTTTAAATCATAAGGAAAAAAAATAATTTATAACATCGTGTCATATCCATCTCCATATCATGGCAAGACATAGTGATATGTCTGAAGAAAAATGAACAAAACAAAGAGCAGCAAAGATGGTCCTTTTAGTGAACTTTAAATGATTTAGCAACTTTCATATCCTAGGGATGTAAAGGAAACTCATTCTTGATATTTCATGCTCAAAATAGAAGTATGAAACCACAAAAGTCATGAGCCGCAAGATAGCTCTCTGTGGGATTTCAAAAATAAGTACAAATTGATTGTTTAATATCCAATATAAAATGTGTGAAACAACTTAACACTACACAATATTCCTTATACTTATACGAGAAACAGGAAATGCATTCACCCCAATGGGATGGGATGAAGCTCCCATGGACCATATATCAAGCAGAGGTAAACTGGAAAACAAAAGAAGTAGTCAGTGATCTATCTTGTATATAGACAACATTCTGAATGAAAAGATTTGATGATTTTCAAATTGAGAAGGAATAAAAGTGGGGGAAATGCTTGTACTCACAAAAATGATAGCCAACGAGAACCCTTGTTGCTTCTTTTTCATTCTTTAAATAAGAGGGAGCATCTCGAGTGGAACTGTTGTAACCATTTCGTGATCTTCAAGATTATGGTGGATTAGCAACTTCTTTTAACACATCGTTCAACCATTCTCAAATATATTCATGTAACGGTGCTATGGTTATGAAAATATCAATGATTATTAACACTAAAAGGAGAACACCTTCTAGCGGAGGTTGTTATGGAACCTCCCCGAAAAAAATATCATTTCTCTGCTTATAGTGAAGCTTGTTAGGAGAGGCGGACAGCTGGAGATTTTTGTGGAGATTTGTTTACTAGTTCACATGTAAGGTACATACACACAGGTGTGCACATAAAAAATAATGCCCCAGTGCTTAAATTTTCAAAATCACCATCATAATTTATAATAAAAATAACAAGCACCAATCAAAGCCCACTTGTGTTGTTGAATCTTACGACTCAGTGTGTATCATTGTCGTCAGGCACACCACGTTAGGGTAAAGAAAAAAATTATGAAACCAATTTTCATTGTTACACTTCATCCCATGCGTCCAAACTCTCAAGCAAGCATCAGTTCTCACTTTCCTTCCAAATACGCCATGTTTCCAGTTCTCTACAGTGAATTGTAGAGCTCCACTAGTAGATTCCACATATTTCCAAATTTTGAAAATTACCACGAATTTTCTTTTTATATTAATGATGGAACCATGCCTCCTCGGTACATAAAAGGCCAGATAAATTGTTTATTACCTTCCTATTTGCATTTTCATCCAATTAAAATTTGAATTTAGTTTGAAATTTAGCCATTTTTTCAATTTTTTTCCAATTCTATGTGGTGCATCTGAATGCTTCGGCTCGCCCCGAAGCGGTGCATCTAAACACTTTGAATTTCCCTGAAGTGGTGCATCCTATAAAAAATTCATAGAAACACCTCCATTGGTGCGTCTAATCTAAAATAACACACCGGTGTCATTCAAGGATGAGCACCACGATAAATTGAAAAAACAAAGCAGCGCATCTTTTGTGACGCCCCTCAACCAATGTGTTGTTTGTGATGCCCCACACTTGGTGCATTATAAAGGAAAATGTTTGCTAAACAACATGTCAGTGCTCTTGGAACACTGTAGCATTGGTGTGATCCATTTAATTAAGTGCATCACTACATTTACGACTCATAAAATTTCAC
Organism: Picea glauca; assembly: GCA_000966675.3. Taxonomy (NCBI): domain Eukaryota; kingdom Viridiplantae; phylum Streptophyta; class Pinopsida; order Pinales; family Pinaceae; genus Picea; species Picea glauca. The sequence goes on from JZKD02S1666265.1 coordinate 4,664, forward strand.
GTTGCGGTGCAACCATTTTAACAAACGCACTGATGTTGTTAACAAATGCATCGATGCAATTAAGAGAGGTGCATCGGTAAAAATATTGAACGACTTGGCATGTTGTGGTGTCTCATTGTATGCCATGTTATTGGTGTTCTACATAACCCAACGCACCGCAAAAAAAAATTATGGTTCTCCAATAACACAGTAGCATTGGTGCATTCATATTAACACATCACACTATTTGATTTTCATTAAAACAATTTAACTTAGTGGTGCCTTTAGGTACAAAAAACGCATTGATGTTGTAAAGAGCACGACATCGGGTCGAATATTTCACAATTTAACAGTGTGATGTGTCTTATGGGACGCATTGGTAAAATACGTGGCGGTGCGACAATAAATGTGGTGCACTGGTGTGTGATAGTAACAACACTATATGGTGGCACTATTTTTTTGATACATAGCACCATTTGTGGTGCGTAGTTACAGTTTTAGGTGCACCAGTTACTTTTCTACATTTTCATGCAAACAAAAATTAATTTTAGTTTTTGTTAAATAAAATTTATTTATATATGTGTGTGTTTTATAATTTCAATTCATTTTATCTATCTACATGTGTGTGCATGCCTAAAAATATTTGTATGTGAATCAAAGATGACAATGATGATAGGAGCAGCAGCAACAACAACAGGTCAAAACATACACATTTGTACATGATTGGGAGGCTAGAGAAAGGGAAGGGGAGTTGTTCATTCGCCCTATTTCACATCAGACATGTGCCCTTTTGATGGATGTTGGCCTCCTCAAGTTTTATGAGGAGGGTACATTACTTAGGGGGAACTCTTCATTGTTACAACAGTTGATCCATCATTGGGATCATGGTTGAAAGGCATTTAGAGTCGGTCCCGATCTATGGTATCATCCCACAGAGGAGGATGTTTATTTCATCATTGGGTTGTCTAGGAGGAGGGAGGATTGGCCCCAGTTCCATGATCTACCACCTAGTGTTGGAGGAGATATTCACATATTTAATCACTTATAATATCCATTCTTATATTTCAGTTCAGACGTTCTTTCCTCTTCGGGATTCTAGGTTCCTGGTGGTCAGATGTGGATGAGTTCATTTCATAGAGAGGAGGTTAGGTGTTTATCTGTGTTTTATTATCTTGTAATTGTTGCATTCTAGCTATGATGGGTAGCGCATTATTTTCCCTTTGATGCATTATGTATATAGTTTAGTGCAGAGGCTCTGATTGATTATGTGGTTGCAAATTTTTTTGATACAATTTTGTTTTGCATTGGATCGTTTTCACGTTGTTTTAAATGATAGGAGATTCTTACCATTTGCATCAGAGTTATTTACATTATTTTTTGAGAGGGTTCATTCCACTCAACCAAAAGTACCCCACTTTCCTACTATGCCTATGTTTAATGTGTGTATGTGCATGTGGGGGTAGTTGTTTCCCAAGAGGGTCTAGTTGGAGTTGTCGTGTACTCTGGTAAGTAGCGATGCATGTGATTTTTTGGCTAGAGAGGACAATCCTATCCTCGATATTTTACAATACCCATACATGGGGATGGATTGGAGAGGATATCCAAACATTCCATTTATAGTAGTCAAGCCACCATATCATAGAGGTAATATTATCTTTATGTTTTGATAAATCTAGTTGCATATTTTTATGTCTTATTTAATGCACATATAATTTATTGTAACATTTTGTTTCAATTATTTTATTATTGTTATTATCTGTTGTTTTGAAGATAGTGGTACATATGTTGGGGATAAGCCTCCCCAATAGGATGAGGAGATGAAGGAGGCAAAGGACCATCCTACTATACGTAAACCTCGCATGTCACGCAGGCCAGATCGGAGAGTCCAGATAAAGGTGGTGGATCGCCTATGTGGTGTCATGATTAGTCACGAAGTTTTACTTGCACTAGTTAGAGACATATTACAAGTACCATATCTCTCTATAATATGGACGACTCTGCCTCGTGACATGAAATTGTTGATGTGTCATATTGTCAGTGTCATCAACCTCATTGAGAGGTTGAGGGATCATGCTCATGATTCTACTCCATCTGGCACATCACCAAACCCATCCACATCCTCTACTCCACCACATGGTCCTCCTCATTGTCCTCCTAATTTTCCTCCACATGATTCTACACCATCCATTGGTCCTCTTGCTTCCCCTCCACATGTGTCTGCACCATCTACGTTTGATCCTCCTCCTTCTCCTCCTCATATGTCTTCCCCATTCACCTATTCTCATGCTTCTCCTCCACATGTGTCACCATCCATTGATCTTCCTCCTCCTCATCCTCCACTTGTGTCACCATCCATCAATCATTGTCCTTCTCCTCCACATGTGTCATCATCCACCAATCCTTCTCCTCCTCCTCCTCCACACGTGTGACAATATTTTGATGCCTTGGACACTATGTTCACAACAGGTACTAGTGCACAGGTTGATCTTGATAGAGAGACATTTGATATTGTACTTTTGTAGACATTTCTTTCTGACATTATTATTGATAGACCCTGTACCTCTGGTAGCATAGACATTGATGCATTTGGCTCTGGTGGTGGACCTGGATAGTAGTGGTACCAATAGACATGTATTTGACTTAAGATGTAAATATGACATGTTTATTGCATATTTTGTTGAGATGTGTTGTAGCTTAAAATGTTCCTCTAAAAATTTTAAATTTTGTTAATCCTTTCCATTTAACTTATGCTTGATTACCTTGAAGGAAAACCTTATTTCAAGGAAACCTTTACTATTATCGCCAACCTCGTCAATTTATTGATTATTTTCCCTTGTTCATAATCATGCTCCTAAAGTTAAACTCTAGCCTATGTATTTTAATGGTCATATGTCACAAAGTTTATCGTAAACTCTATTGAGCCAAGACAAGACCTAGTACCAAGTTAAATTGAAACATTTTAAAAACAATGTTCTATTTATCAATTATATTACATTTCAACTTGATCCTATCAAGATTATTATTAACCTTATGTCATTGATTTCAACTTGATCCTGTCAAGATTATTATTAACCTTATGTCATTGATTTCTCAATTGAGAAAAAATAAGTTATTTTCCTTACTTGGACAAGTCATAAACATGGATATAAACATGGATATATATAATTGAAGATTATCATTTTATAATAATAAACATGTTTCAATACTATATATATATATATATATATATATATATATATATATATATATATATATATATAATTAGGCACATAAAACTTATATATTATATTTGTCATTTATATAATATAAATATATTTCGCTAAATGTATTTATCATGTTACTATATATATATATAAATTCACAAGTATATATATTAAATGGTAACATCAACACAGAAAACTAGGAGATATAAAGAAACCTTGCATACATTTATAATAGTATTTAATGAGTTTATTTTTATTTTTTTGTAGATCTTTGGGACGTACAAGTAAAGATTAATGCTCCTACAAGTTTCATTCTGAAATCATTATAAGTTGTCTATCAAAGAATTTCTAGATATGTTGGATCTTTCGGGCACACACAATGGAATTAAAGTCCGAGTATAGGTAGACATTAAAGCTCATGTACTTTGAAGTCTGAGTTCATGATAGTATTCAATCAAAATTTAGAGCATCGTTTCTTGCTGCAATTGATTACATTATGACATTAAACAACAATGTTTTCATGGCATCCCATGGAGGAAATATGGGCAGTGGAATCTAGAACCACTTTTTAATGGTGACGGTGCATATAGGCACGTGATGACAGAAGAAATTCAGAAGCTCTTAATGGAATTTCAAAAGATGAATTTTTTACTCAACCAACGAGAGTAGAGCCCATGCAATGGACTATGTGAATGATATTGTTAAGGCCATGGTCTGACAGTTTGTTTAGAGTTGTTTGTTTGCTCTGCCTATCGTTAATTTTTCAACAATTTATCATTTTATTTATTTTTTCAAATTTGGCATTAAGAACGTGCATTAAAGGTTGTTCTAAGGCGACTTTGAATAACATACTAGTGTGACAGATTGAGGGTTATCTTTTCTGGCTTAAGAGTCAACTTGAAACCTAAAGTAGGGAAGTTTTATCAAGGCTTCATAGGGTGCTTTGGCATTGTTCCCTAGCCAGGAACAATATTGAGAAACAACAAGATGTATGTTTAACATATATATTGATATGTATATCGCTCATGTATATTATGTTTTTCATATAACGTTGTGGTTGTTGTTGTTTGATTTATAAAATGTATTATGAGTATGCTAATGATTAACATTATTAATAATTTATTTGTTTTTAAGTTAAAGTTTAGATGTATCACTCATTTAAATTTAGAGTTGACATATAATGTTTAACTTTAGTTTTATGAAATCGTTTAATTTGGATTGTGGTTGCAAAAAGTTATAACTATTAATGTCATATAATGGTTAACTTTTCTTCAAGGTGAATTGTTTGTTGTCGAATAAGATACAATATGTTGATTAAACGTATTTAGAAACTAAAATACTTAAATATGATGAGTGAAATAAATGTGATTTGAATAATTGTGTCTTTTTCATATATTGTAATAATAACATTATAATATAATTGGGACACATAACACATCTCTTCTCTATTGCAACAAGATAGAGGGGCTATGCAGCTAGGGAAACCCTAGCCGTAGAGCCCCGAACTTTTTTCCCATTGTGCCTGCTAGTTTTCATGGCACATCTCTTATGGGTGGTCGAGGTAGTGTTGGTTCCGTTCAGATCTAGTGCTTGCGCCTTGGAGAAGTCTGGTCTCGTCAAGTGGGTGTTATCTCCTTTGCCTCCTCCTTCTCGCTTGTTCTATGGCTGCCCTTTCTTTTGGACGGATCAGTTTTTCTTTTGCATGTTTGGTGAGATGCTTGGTGGCTGCACATCCTTGTGTGGATCTGTTTTTTCTGGGGTATGTTGCTATGCCTGTGTGTGCGTCGTTCGGTGCGTTTTCTCTAGTTTTTAGCCTTAGATCTAGTTTTTTAGTGCATGTTTCGTCGTTTGCGGGATTCTGGTCTATTTTTGCTTCAGCCTTTAGTGTGCGCAGAGGTTTTTCGAAATTTTTTCTTAGGGATTGGAACTCGCCAATCCATCCCTACTAGTACGTTCAGGGCTTGATGCAAAGTCAGGGTTTTCTTGGTGGTCTTGGTGGTTGGGGGTCCCTGTGCTCCCCATTGGTTCTGGGTTTTTTGTGGAGTGGATGATGGGATTTTTGTTTCTTTGTCGGTGTTTGAGTCAGAGCTTTGAGGTCCTTTTTTTTTGGGTGTGCAGTGTTGATTTTTGGAGCTTGGGTCAGCACTTTGAGGTCCATTTAGGGTGTGTAGTTTCTGGTTTTTTCTTCCGTGATTGCAGGTTCTCTTGTTTTGTTGTCCCTCCAGATCCAGATATTGAGGGGTTTATTTGTTTCTCTGGCATGGTCCGTCCAGGTTCTCTTCTAATTTTCCTATGTTGTTTATTCTTAGCTGAGATTGGTGGTTATTTTCTTTGTAGACTTCATTTGTATTGGGGTCGCTTTTAGAGGGTCATTTTTTATGCATCTTTCTTCCTCTTGGGGTTGAAAGTTTTTTTAGATTCAATGCATGCTCTTTGTATGCGTTATTTAAAATGTAATTTTTATTTCTTTTAATAAAAGTTACGTTTTTTTCCTTCAGAAAAACATTATAATATAATTATTCACTAATAATATTAATGATGATGTAATAATAATGTTATTTTTWAATTTKTTATTATTTAAAGAYTACAAGACAATTATTATATTTTAATTTTTCCAAARATTTTATTAATTTATATTATCCAACTTTTATAATAYAATAAATTTATTTAATTAAATTTAAAATATCAAATATAAAGAATAATAATAATTTTTTATCTATACATTTTTCATGAAATGGTTTTACAATTTTTTAAGTCTATTAATAACTTYATGAATYTTCTATTAAAAAARTATGTAAGTATTAGTTAAATCTTCTATTAAAAAAGTATGTTAAATAATGTATTTTGTTGATTTTGTATTAAAATGTATACAAATATTGGATTTGGTTAATGCATAAAAAAAAAATCAATTTGAATAATTACTCAWATGAAATGTTATTTCTTCATCTATTTTAATGATAAAGTTATAATAGTTGTTCATTAAATTTATAATAGTTATATTTAATTTTTATTATTTATAAATTATAATTAATTAAATTTAAATTATTAAATATGAAAATAAATTCATTAATAATAATGAATGTAAATCTTTATTTCCGATATTTGGCATGGCAACAATTTGTATCCAAGCTTTTTCTTTACCTCTCTCCCCTATCTCTTTCTAACTTTGCATGTTAATCTCCTAATCATTTTTTAAAAATAAAGTATATTTTAAAATAAATATTTACTATTGTATTATATGAATACATCATCAACTTTGTGATATCTCAATTAATGCTTAGTAATTCAAAGGTTAACATGAACATATGTTAATACAATACAACATAAATTTGCTATAATAAACAATAAATATGATAATAAAATTATATCAAAACCACATCTTATGCTTGTACTATTTAATGTGTTTTCAATATGGTCCTTATAAATGGTTGTTAACTTTTAATATCCCACATTATAAAATGAAGAATAAAAAAACATAATTGACCATTATAGATACCCATAATAAAATTACACATTCATAATATAAATGTTGAAACAAAACATTTACATATCAGTCTTCATTGCCATCACCCTGATTATTTTCCTTGCTTGGCATTATAACATTGTTGTTCTCAAAAAGATGTTTTGATTTCGGATCATGTCTTAGTACGAATTACCACCAATCCTCATCAACACATCTGGGTAAAAAAACACTTGGTTGCAATGCTTTGGGAAAACATACGGCTCCTTACTTTCAACCCACATTATTTGAGTTTATACATACTAGCCCACTATCACGATCTTCCTTTACATTTCTTCGGTCGAAGGCATCCCAACACTTGCAACAAAAAATAACACATTGAAAAGATGAGAAGTCCACTTGCATGATCTCTTGTATCTTTTTAATGTAACCTAACTTCCCCTCTATTAGGTTTTGATCACGGTGACTAGCACAACTAAATTCGTCAACCTCAACCTCCACTCCACAATCTTGTGTGGTGTGTCCATCATCAACAAACTCAGTGTGAAAATAATTTCCATATGCCCACATAGATGGGAAAAAATGCACTTGTAAAAAAGAAAACAAAGCACAGTGTCATATGTCGAATAACCCAAACATTAATAAAAAATAATACATGTTACAATTCAAATGTGCAATATTATAAATTGAAGATGGTACTCAGAGAAGTTATTACAAAGTTGTTGCACCCGATCCCAATTTGTAGTGCATCCATATATTCTCCACGTGGGTTACGACCGAACACTGCATATTTCTCTTGTATTTGGTCAACCACCCAACTGTTAGGACATATTTTTGGCATATTTTCCTTTAAATGATCAAGATGATGTGTGCTTCTACCATTCAGTCGTCTAAATGATTTCATGTCACTGTCCTATTTCCTTCTTTTATCTTCATACAACACAACCCATGGTTGCATTGTAAAGAATAAATTTATTGATGGCATCAATTTATAAATTCGTTGATGTATACAAAAAATCAAAATGAATAGTATGAGATCAAATATATATTATCGACTTTAGTGTAAACAATTGTTCTATACAAATTTGACAAAATATAAATGTCTTACTCTTTATCAAGCACCTTTTTCTAGTCTTTTGGAGTAGCTCCCCTTCCCTTTTGTCTATAGAGTTTCTGAGATACCTACATAGAAGATCTAGATAACAATGAAGCATACACAGCATGCAACAGTGTGAAGAGAAGAGACAAAAATGGAGGAAATAATGAAAGAATTTCTATCAACCATATTCTACACTCAAAAGAGTGAATAATTTACAATAGATATAGGCTACATGAGTAACTAATGTGTCATAGTAGTGATCTAGGGAGATCTAGACCCTCACTAATAGAAACTGGAGTAAAATTCCACCTAGCCCTAGTTAATTGATCCATGTAATCATCAGTTAATTGAGTCACGCATGTGGAAGTGAGAGAAACACATGCAACTAATGGTGATAAAACTGAGGTTGTCATGCATGAGTGACTTGCACTAGTCTAACTAAATGCAATTAACTTTGAACTAAAGAAGAGCACCCTGTTTTGTAGGGGAACATTCTCTAGAGAGAATATTCTCATCTAAGGAAGTGTTCTCAACATTGGACTATCAAACTTAGGAAAATAATTCTAGGTGAGTGTGTGATATCTCCAACACCTCCCTTGAACACTACTAGGTTGTACATGATGAATGGATCCTGACAACAGAGGTCATGTTAGACACCCATTGTACAATGCATCTAAGAATGAAACACTAAAAAAACAAGGAAAGAGGGAAAACCTCATGGTAAACACACCCCCCCCCCTTCAAAGTACAATGCATAAAAAAGGAAGAATGAACAAAAGTGAGTTGTTAAGCAACTATGCCCTTCACTCCAAGGAGACCTTGCAAATGTGCAAGTTTAAGCTCGATGAAGATTTTGTTGAAGAGGTAGATGTCTACACGGATCTGATGAAGTAGACGAACCAATGAGATTTCCACATATATTCACTTTCTCTTATTGTAAAGAAGAAGATCAAAATCCCATACCATGTGAAGTTTGGATGAAACTTTGAAAATCGTGTGGGTGTTTCTGGAAAAATACTGAAAAATTGTTGATTTTAAAATGCTCATAATTTCATTTTCCTGACTCCATTTCAGATTATTTTTTTTTTAAATTGGGTATTTTTATGACAGGAATTTAAATGTACAATTTGTTTATGAAATTTATTCTCGTAAAATTTCAGAATTGAAACTTATGTGCACGGCCCTCTTTTTGGCTCCTAAGATGCATGCATGAGAGTCTCTGCATGTGATTGTTGGGATGAAAGAATAGCGCATGAAAAAATGTCTGCATGTAGCTCTTAATATGCATTAATGATATCTTACATATGCAATTCAAAAAAAAGATTTGAAATGGAGTAGACATCATCTTCAATGAATGGAACCAAAAGTTGTGCAGATGCATGTGTAGAAGGCTCTTCAAACTAAGAGGATTGATCTTCCAGTGGTTTTTCTAATGGCTCTATCTTATCAACCTTTTTCATGTAATCTTCCTTATTCCCAAATAGAACCTCCAATCTAGTCCATAGTTCATTTGGAGTTTATTCTTGTGATTTAGAATATACTTGGGGGAGAATTTTAGGAGAAATGGACAAGTAGATGCATCCTATGACCATATCTTGTCTATTGAGAAAGTCAGTTTTCTCATCAACAGAATCAGAATCTACTTCCATTTCCATGGTTACTTGATATAAGCCTCTAGTTCTAAGAAGAAGTATAATATTTGGCTTCAAATCCAAATAGTTATGAGGCATGAGAAGTATTGCAGGCAAGTAAAACATAGATTCCATCTTTCTTGTTGCTTTGATTCATCTTCGGTACCTACAAAAGAGTGTTGGTGACAATCCTTGCTAGTGGCCTATTGATCCATATGGATATCAGTGTCCACCCACCTTTTCCAACTGGCTCAAAACAGTTTTTTGACAATTTTGGTAATTTACTATTTTTAGCAGTTTTCACTTCCGGAGTCGTTTTGAGGCCCTAAACGATGTTTTTTTGGGAAAATAGGTTTGCAATATGAAATCTCCTGCAATAGTGTTCCTAAAATGAATCTCCTCGGTGATACCTTTCCAATGGTCTATCATACGGCTAAAACGGAGATCGTATGCAAAAGTTATGACCCCGGGAAGTTGATGTACTAACTTACCCAAATGGGGCCCACATGACTTTTGGCACTTCATCTCCTAGGGTTAGGTTTTTGGATGTCTAGGGTTTTTGACATTCCTGGTTATTTTAAAAAGTCCTTCAGAGCCTCATTGTAATCATCTTCTTGCGAATGAGCGTAGCCGTCACATCTCTTCTCAGAGATAAGTCGTTGTCATTCCAGCAAGCTTGTTTCCGCTGCATTTTACAGTTTTCATCTTATTTCGTTATTGAATAGAAAACTAGTTTTATTGTATCTCTGTTATTTTGTGTTAAGCACATGTTAATAATCTGTATTCATTTTTTTCTTCTCATAAAATCCATATTAGTGGTATCAGAGCGGTATGATCCTTGTCATCTTAATGCATGTCCCCAACGAGGTCGGAGTACAAAAAGTTGGGTCTCGAGCTTGTTTCTCTTGAGGACAAAAACTCTTGCACGCCCAAGTGACCTCTCATGGCAGGAGAAAATAAATATGACAAGACAGTAGATCATTTCAAACTATTGATTGAGGAATCCCTCACGCAACAGAGGAACGAGATGATGGATAGTTTCGCGCAAGTCCTTCGGCGGCTACCAACAGGTGACGCATCTTCTTCGAACGAAGGAGACGCCCCCTTCAAGGTACAAATAAACTTCAATATTCCTATATTTGAAGGTCGGATAGACACAGATGTTATAGACAAGTGGTTGAATATACTAGAAGGGTATTTTTCTGTCCATAACTTTTCGAATAGAGAAAATATTACTTTTGCGCTCCTCAAATTCATTCCCCATGTCAAAGATTGGTGGGAAACTTTCTGTGAGCAAAAGGAAATAGAGGAACCCTCATTATTTTTAGTCACGACCACCTGGGAATCCTTCAGGGATGTTATTAAAGAACAATACTACCCTGTCGGAAGTTATGACGACCTGTATACCAAATGGACCACACTGCGGCAAGAAAGAGACCAAGCAGCGCTAGATTTCACAATATCTTCCATATCTTGCGCACCAAGTTGGGTATCAAAGATTCGAAGAGATATCTGGTGCTCAAGTATCATGGTGCTCTTCATAGATACATCCAGACTGAAATGGAATTTATGTACATCTCATCCTTGGGCGCGGCCTACATATATGTCATAAAAATCCAGTAGAAGCTCAAACAAAAGACGCAGCTATTTGGGCCTGGGATCCCCTCACAACAAAAGCCAGGAAAGGGTGGCCCCAACCCACAGAACAAAGGACAGATCAAATATGGAAAGTATCAGGACAACCAGTCTAAGCCACAAGCAAAGAAGGACATCAAAAATACAAAGAAATACATCGGGAAGTGGTGTGACTTCCATAAGATCCCTTGGCATAACACTGTTGACTGCCGCTCAAAGCAGTCGTTGGTGGCCGAAGTGAAAGCCTATGAATTAGATGTGGATTCTGACTCTGAGCCAGAACTAGAAAGGGGAAGAGATAGCATTGACGCAGAACCCAGTGCCACTGTTTCTACCACCAAGCTCCATCCCGGTGAACCAGACAAGCCAGAAGAAGGAGAGCACCTCTTCCATTCACATATGTGGGTAAAAGGCACCCCACTGCACTTCATCATTGACAGAGGTAGCCATAAGAACCTCATCTCAGCAGAGGTCGTCAAGTAGCTGGCCCTGCCAACAACGGTGCACCCATAACCCTACACCATTGGATGTCTCTGCCAAGGAAGCGATCTTCACGTCAGCCAACAATGTCGATTGTCGTACAGCATCAAGCCCTTCAAAAATGAGGTATTGTGTGATGTTTCTCCTCTTGAAGTTTGTGATGTTCTTTTGGGCCAACCTTATTTATGGAAACTTCATGTTGTATATGAGTCTAGGCCTCGTAGTGTTATTATTACTTTGAACAGGAAATTGTACAGGATACCTGAGGCAGTCCCACCTAGTGTTATTTCCTTGATATTTTCTAAGTAATGCAGGAAGGTCATCTCTCAAACGGGGAAGTTTGTATTCTTCGTGATTCTCTCTCAGAATAAGTGAAATATCACAGCTACATCCAGGGTCTCTGCGGCCGACCTCTCCACACAATAGAAGCAAGTAGATAAGGTCGTGGAAGAATACTTGGATATCTTCTCCTCACCTACAAGGGTACCTCTGCACTGTTAGGTCAAGCACCCCATCGATTTGAACCCCGGTGCACCGCTTCCCAATGGGCCAGTCTATCGCCACTCTTTGTTAGAGAATGAGGAGATCAAGTGATAGATCCAAGAACTACTCCACAAGGGGCACATCCATCCTATCTCATCACCTTGTGGGTGCCCAATCGTGCTGGTACATAAGAAAGATGGAACCTGGAGACTCTGTCTTGATTATCGGGCTCTAAATAAAATCACAGTTAGAAACCGGTACTCGATTCCACGAATCGATGACCTCCTTGATCAACTCACGGGGGCCAAATACTTCAGTAAGATTGATCTGAAGTTTGGTTACCACCAAGTCCCGATAGAACAGGCAGATGTACGGAAGATGGCCTTCAAGTCAAAGGAAGGCCTTTTTGAATGGTTGGTCGTGCCCTTTGGTTTGACAAATGCTCCAGCCACTTTCATGAGAATGATGGATGATATCCTGTGACCATTCACCAATACTTTTGTAGTGGTGTATCTGGATGACATTCTAATTTATAGCACGACTTGGGCCAAACACTTGCAGCATATTTAGTAGGTTTTGCACACCCTGTGGCAGCACAAGCTATATGCCAACTTGAAAAAATGCTCCTTCGGCATGGACAGGCTCCATTACCTAGGCTACATCATTGATCAACATGGCGTACATGTGGATCCAGCCAAGATCCAAGTCATCCGTGACTGACCAACCCCAACCACACTCACTGAGCTTCGGAGCTTCTTGGGCCTTACCAATTTATACCGCAGGTTCATGCTGGGATTCTCCCATATTGCATGGGCCCTCAACAAAATAAACATGGGTGGTGGTAAGGCTAAATTTGCATGGGTTCGGTCCCAACAACAAGCGTTCGATGATTTGAAGTAGCGATTGTGCTCAGCCCCAATACTTTCACTACCAAACCTGCAGCATCCCTTTGAGATCAAGACATATGCTTCAGACTATGTTGTGAGCGTCGTTCTCACTCAACACAGCCACCCCGTGGCCTATCATATTGAGACACTGTCAGATATTGTACATAAGTACCCTACTTACGACAAAGAAATTTACTCCATTGTGCAAGCATACCGCCAGTGGAGAAATTGCATTCTTGGGAAGGATACAATCATCCACACTAATCATAATCCACTACAGTTCATGCAAACACGGGGAGAATTGCAGAATGGCCACCATCAAAAGTGGTCCACATACTTGCAGCAATTCCACCTCAACATCAAGTATAAAACAGGAAGCACCAATCGCATCGTTGATTGCCTCAATAGACCGTTATTCGCGGCACTCACCACGGTGCTAAAATCTTATGGCCACAAGACCTCTAGATGGCCCCAACTCTATGCGACAGACCCTGACTACACCACCACCTACCAAATGTTGGGTGCAAATGCAGTTGTCAATAATTTCCATCTTCATGATGGGTTGTTGTGTTGTCTCGGCCATATTTGTGTTCCATCAAGTGAGCGAGCGAAGCTGATCTGGGAAGCCCACTACGGTCAGGTACTAGGACACTTTGTTGTTGAAAAGACAGTGGTGATGCTACAGAAACATTTCTACTGGCCGAAACTTCGGCAGGAGGTCAGCAATTATATCAGGTCCTGCACTACCTGCGCTATTACCAAACTGACCTCTAAGAAACAGGGCTTGTACACCCCTCTTCCTACTCTTGATAAGCCATGGGAATCCATATCAATGGACTACATTTCGGTCCACCCATCCACCAAGCGGGGAAATGACTATATTTTTGTGGTTTTTGATCGCTTTTGTAAGATGGCGATTATGGTTGCCTACAAGAAGAGCATCATAGCAGAGGCCACTGCCAAGCTCTTCTTTGAACGAGTCTGGGTACATTTTGGAATCCCACAAACCATTGTCTCAGATCAGGATAATCGATTTCTCAGCGCATTCTGGTCGATCCTCTGGTCATTATTGGACACCAAGCTCACCAAATCCATGGCCTTCCACCCCCAAACAGATGGCCAAACCGAGGTTGTAAATCAAATGATTGTGTATATCCTTTGCATGTATAATTCAAAGATCCTCCGCACATGGGATTAGATCCTTCCCTCTGTCCAACATAGCTACAACCGATCCCTACATAGCGCAACCGGCCACAGCCCCTTTCAGGTGGGGTTGGGATTCCAACCATTGGGTCCCATAGATGTTGCACTTCCCCTTGTGGTCACCTCGACTGACTCATCTCTTGATCCAACTGAAGCTGACAAAGCCACCCGATTCATTGAGCGGATCTAGCACATCCACCAACAGGTTTAGGATATCCTACAGAAGTCCAATGACAAGTACAAACAGCGCCATTATCAACATCGGGTGCCACATAATTTTCAGGTGGGCGACAAAGTTTGGTTGCACTTGCAGAAAGAACGTCTTACAGGACCCCATCGGAAGCTTCACCCACTCCGTTATGGGTCATACACTATAACCAAGTTCATGGGGGATAATTCTATTGAGCTCAACATTCCTCCTTTCCTTGTCCTGCACCCAGTGTTCAACATGGATCTCCTTCGCCCTTATTTTCCACCATTATTGGACACCTCAGAAGTAGCAGAAAAACTGACACCAACAGAGCTCAACCCTGACTACATATAACAAGAATCCAATCATCATATTGTGGACACACGAATCAAGGGCACTTGACAACAAAGGATACATCTTTATCAAGTCGTCAAAGCAGGGCAGCTCCTACACCAAGGCAAGTCGCTCACCCGGGGCCAAATTCAAAAGAAATTTCATCATCTTATGGGGGACCTCAACGCAATGGAGACCATTGATTCATAAGGAGGGAGTATTGATCCATATGGATATCGGTGGCCACCCACCATTTTCAACTGGCTCAAAACAGTTTTCTGGCAATTTTAGTAATTTATTATTTTTGGCAATTTTCACTTCCGGAGCCGTTTTGAGGCCCTAAACGATGTTTTTTGGGAAAACAGGTTTGCAATATGCCACTTCTTTATATATTGCACCTAAAATGAATCTCCTCTATGATACATTTCCAACGGGCTATCATACTCCTAAAACGTAGATGGTATGCAAAAGTTACGACCCCGGGAAGTTGAAGTACTAACTTACCCAAACGGGGCCCACATGACTTTTGGCGCTTCATCTCCTAGGGTTAGGTTTTTGGATGTCTAGGGTTTTTTACATTCCTGCTTATTGTAAAAAGGCCTTCAGAGCCTCATTGTAATTATATTCTTGTGAATGAGCGCATCCGTCACATCTCTTCTCAGAGATAAGTCGCCACCATTCCAGCAAGCTTGTTTCCGCTGCATTTTACAGTTTTCAACTTATTTCGTTATTGAATAGAAAACTAGTTTTATTGTATCTCTGTTATTTTGTGTTAAGAACCTGTTAATAATATGTATTCATTTCGTTATGCTCAAAAAAGATGGATCACCTATGGGATATGATACCATGTAGAGTTTCTGAGATACCTGCACAAAATATTTAGCTAACAATGAAGCATACACAACATGCAATGGTGTGAAGAGAAAAGACAAAAATGGAGGAAAGAATGAAATAATTTCTATTAATCGTATTCCACACTCAAAAGAGTGAATAATTTACAATATATGTAGGCTACATGAGAAACTAATGCACCATAGTAGTGATCTAGAGAGATCTAGACACTCACTGACGGACAATGGAGTGAACTCCCACCTAGTCCTAATTAATCGATCCATGCAATCATCAGTTAACTGAGTCACAAGTGTGGAAGTGAGAGAAACACATGCAATTGTTGGTGACAAAACTGAGGTTTCCATGCAATAGTGACTTCCACTAGTCTAACTAAGTGTAATTAAGTGTAACTGACTCTTAACTGAAGAGGACTTCCCTATTTTGTAGGGGAATATTCTCTAGAGGTATATTCTCTAGAGAGAATATTTCCATCTAAGGAAGTGTTCTAAACATTGGACTTTCAAACTTAGGAAAATAATTCTAAGTGAGTGTGTAATATCTCCAACATTGTCCTCATCTCATTGGTCGTCCTTGTTATCACACAATCTGTACTTTCCCAAATCCCAAGGCAAGTGGATGCAATATTGCCATAACAGGGGGTGACCTATCACTGTCACCTTAATAGGAAACCCCTTTTTGTTTAGGAGTATATCAAAGTTACCCCAGGGAAGACATCCCCAGTGACCTAAAGAGCTGATAAGACTAAGGCAAGGATGCAAGAAAATCTCCCTCTCATTGGTCACTCAAGTCAAAAAGGTTCTTAAGGTCTTTAAGGGATGAAGCAAAGGTGTAAATGAAGTGTACCTACCAAGAACAAGACAAAAAAGAAAATATGGCAGCTTTCAAGTACAAAAATATGATGTTAGTGCTTCTTAATACCATGAACCTTCAAAAATAGCTAGCTGATATAAAATTGCAGCAATGTAATAGTTTACAACAGCAATGAGTATTTTTTAATAGCCACAAGAATTATGCCTTGAAATTGCTTGAAAAAAACAAAAAGAAGTAGCTTTAACTATGTAGAATGATAATAAATTGTGACAAGTAAATTTGGCATTGTTTAGATAGCATTTAATATCACTTTTGAAGAGAATTTTCTGCAGTAAGATGGTTGTAGCAATATTTTGTAACAACAACAAATTCTAGTGCTCAAAATTGCAAGGAAACACCATATAAGCTTAGCATTTATCTAGTAGATTGATGGGAAATTGTCACAATCAATTTCTGAGTGAGATAGTTGCAAGTTATGTAGGTGAATGCAGCAAATTAGCATGAATTAGTATGGTTGTAGCATTGATTTGCAACAATATCAAGTTAGCTAAGGAATTAGTCTAAGTTAGGGTTAGAAAAGGTTAGAAAAAGCTTCAAGGAAGAAGGTTTGAGTGTTTGTTTGATCAATCATTCATTATAGTGAGTAGACTAGTGCCTTTTAGGGTTTATGGAGTTAATAATAGCAATGGAAAAGCTTGGAAAAAAGTAGCAATGATAATACTTGTCAAAGGAGAAGGGATGGATGGAAGAGGTGTTGGCACTTCAAGGCCTCAAGCATCCAAATCCTAAAGACAAACTTGCTAGAGAGTAAGGGATCTTAGGCCCTAGCGAATTTTCCTTCCTTGGACTTTTTAAATAGTGTATGTAATAGGAAATTAGAGAGAAGCTACTAGAGTCCTAGCACTTTAGGGCTCTAGTAGCCACTTCTAAACAAACTATACTTTATAAATTTAGACAAGTAGAAAACTATAGAGAGAAAGAAGTAACTTATGTTTCTCTCCTAGGGTTTAAGCAAGCAATTTCATAATATTTAACATGAAACAAGTAAAATTTACCACAAGCATTCATTTACATAAAAAAATTACAGATTTTCTACTTACTTCACCAAGAATAATCAATCCAAGCCCTAGTTTAAGATCTTCCACCATGAAAAATAGCCAAGATACGCCAAAATTTGCCTCTTCAAGAAGTTGTGCACTAGTTATTTCAGCCAATAGCCCTTAAAGAGGGCGCAAATTTCAGACCACACTACTTGTGTGATGAGTGATGATGAAAAAATGAGAGTACTTTCTCTCTATTTATACAGTACTAATGACCTTTAATTAAAATTAGTTCAAATAAAAGGCCGACCTAGCCAATTTACATCAAAATCCAGTGTTTTACATAAATGAAAGTAATTATCTCCTAAAATCATCCCTGAGGGTGACGCCATGCCCTTCTAGGGTGATGTTGAGGCCCCAAGGTGGAACATTGGGCCCTGGATGTTGAACGTTTGGCCTCCAAAGGCCCTAAATGATGCCCACATGTGTCAACTAGCTCGTAACTGCCCTCAAGATGCAAACCCTAGCTTTGGATGGCGTCTAGGGTCATGATGGTGACATCATTGGCTCTCAAGGTCAACGTATAGGTAGAAAAGAAATAAACCCTGGGTCTAGTTCTGCCAAGGTGTCTCCCAGAGAAACGTCCTTCTTTCTTCCCGGTGCAAGTATCTGATGTCTTCTTGCCTCTGTTTGGGGTCACAACATCCATCTATGGGATTTTAGCCCCATGAAAGTCTGAGCTAATCATTCCCCCATGTGTACATGTCCATCGGGCAAGGTCCTGTAGCAATAACAAGTATGCCATCCAAGGGTTCATAAGTCACAGGGATCATAATATGTAAATCACATCCAACAATTAAATTACTCGAACATATGCATCAAACCCCCTTTTACCCAGACAAATGATCAAAGACATTATGCAATTTAACAAGTCAGGTTTGGAGAGGATCTCAGGTTGTCCTATTGGTTTAATCCTCCTTAAGTTTGGGGTGTTTCCTAGGTGAGAACCAATCCAAGTCATGTAAGTGTATGAGGTGGCGTGGAGTAGTGTTTGGGCATGGGGTGCAGTGATAATAGGGAAATGTAATTCTTACATGTGGGTGCCTTTGGAGAGGGAAATTTGCACCTTGACATAGATGTCATTATTTCCTAGTCCATTCACTGCCTTTTATTATTATCTTCATTTATTTTGGTCTTTTTTCCTTTATTGATGCAGGACGTAGTCGCGAGACCACCACCTTGTGCTCCTTCTCACAGGATCGATCTCATTCATTCATGATATGAATTAGCTCATTCGATTCCCTGCTGGAATCTCTGATGAAAACCCGATCCACAGGTCCTTAATTTTCCCACACGACTCTTCTGTACTTAGCCGTGAACTCTCTCGATGTAATTTCGGGCTTCGGGGCTTCTTCTTTTCTGATGTCAAGAGTTCCTGTCCTCTCGAACTCCTGAACTCTGATTCGCCGATGCGCTCCCTTTTGGCCTTATCCCATCCTAGCTATGCCCCCTAGTCCATATGACTAGTCCTCATAAGACCGCAGTCTTATCTCCTTATCGGGATTTGGGGCTTCGCGATCCTTGATGTCACGAACCTCTCTCCCCACGATCTCCTGATCTCCGATGAGTAAATTCACCGATGCACCTTTTACGCGTTATCCCTCCTGGCTAATCTCTCGGCCCATATGACCACTATCCCCCATGACCGCAGTCTTACCTCTCGTCGGGGTTTCGGACATCGCAATGCCGAAATGCATAAACCCCATGTCCACGGGATTCTCGATATCTCAATCTCTGATTTCTCTGATGTGGCTCTCCTATCGGGACCTTTTCTGAAGGCCTCACTCGCAGCCACGCGTCCCCTACATATGGACGGTCATGATCGCCTCTCGCGATTTTGTGACTTCAAATGTCCTGGACGCCTCATCTTCAGGACTCACGAAATTCCGAACTCTGATGCGCCAATTTGACCTTCTATCAGGACTTCTCCCGATAGCCTGGATCTCTGCCACGTGTCCCTAACTGATGGACGGCCTTGATCCAATATCGTTGTTTCAAGACTTGAAGTGTTCTGACTCCCTCGACCTCGAGAACTCCGATATCCTGAGTGTCAATGTCTCGATGCCTCAATGCCTTTCGGGACTTTCTCCTCTCCTTTTGAGGGCTTAAACCTCGTGCAGTTTCTGGCCGATCCAGCGGCTGACGGGTAACTATGTGAACATCCGACGGTCCACAATTTCCCCTTCTGTGCGCCGCTCCTGATGCTCTTCTGGACGTAGAAACCAACAGTCCAGATCTTCTTCTCCAGCCGATCTGACGGCGGCTGTGCTACCTCCTGAGCTTCTGCGCTTTCTTACGGTGCTTGGGAGAATTTCAAGTTCTCAAAGACCTCAACCTTTGTCTATTTTCTCCTCTTGCGAACTCTGAACTCTGAGCTTCGCTGCGTGCATGGAAACGCTGACCCTCCTGATCTTTTCTCCTTTCGAATCCTTGAAGGATTCTTCAACTCATGCACCTCTACAGAGTCTTCATGCACACACAATGTTGTCTCTCCTGATCTTCTCAAACTCTTAGACCCCTAAGGGATTTTATCTTTCTACTTTCTCCCTCAGATGGAGAATGTTTGGATGCCCTCCTGGCTATCCTTCACTCAAGAAACCTCTTGCTGATTCTGCAGGGTGTTCAGCAACCCTGTGAAGATTCCCCAGTGGGCTCTTCCTTCACAACACAGAACTCAAAGAGTTCTCTTCTCCCTGTGCCTGTCTGCACACTGTCTCAATGCCCTCCTGGTAGAGTATTTTCCCACAGAACATTCAGCAGTTCTGTCCTCTCCTCATGTGCACCTGTGCACCTGCTCAATGCCCACCTGGCAAAGCTCTCAGAATCCTCAGAGATTTTGTTTCCTCCTTGAGAACTCATAGCAGAGTTCTATCTTTGTGCCCTCCTTGCACTAACTCGATGCCCACTTGGCAGATCTTCACAGAACTCCTAATAGATTCTGTCTGCAACTGTGTCTCTCCTACACAGCCTTGCCTCCAAGGTGTTCAGCAACCTTGAGGTCTTTCTCCTAAGTTGTTGACTCCATTTCTTGTTCCACAGCACATCTTTGTCTGAACCCGCAGAATCCAGAAGTGAAACCTCTGTCCACGGCTATCAGAACCCACAGCGTTCTGTCACACCCTCCTAGTGTGAAGCCTCAAAGACCTTCACCTGAAATCAGACACACTCCTGCAAATGCAAACCTACATCTACAGCATAGATTCATAGCACAATAGAACACTCACAGACATTCATTCAACACAGAATACATGCAGGAAAAACTGCTTCTGTTTATATTAAATGGAAAATGCATGTATTTACAAGGTGTTCCTGAGCACGCCTGTAACAAGGTCTCAGATCCTCTCTTCTACTCTCTACTTGCAGATTCTCTCTTCTATCTCACTACTACTACCAAAATGAGATATGAAATCTCTTTTACCTGAGGGGGCTCTTCGAGCGCTTCCCTCCAACCTACCTACCCTATTCAATTGCATTGAATGGGTTGTCTAGTCCAGCATCTAGATCTAGATCTATTCCTTACAAACATTAAAGGCCTATCTACCCTACGCCTTCACAAAGGCACGGCTCTATGTCTCAACAGCCTAAACATTTAATTACATTCAATTCAGATTTTATATGAGGTTGTGCCTCTCTCTTCATCTTTGAATGCGTGCGCTCGACGTGGATGGCTGGCTGGCTGGCTGACGTGGAGAGATGCTCCTGCATCATTTATGCTTCAAGGGAAGAGTTGAGGGAGACTGTCCTGTATTGGTGACCAGAGGTGACAGTGTTATCCAAGAGAATTTCACGGAGATGGGAAGGTTATCTCGTGATGAGACCCCCTTTCTCTTGGATATGCCACCAAAATCCACTACCCTGGTTTGGTGACCAGATAGATGGTAGTGTCATACCTCTACATACCCATGGTCATAATAGGTCGGCTCATGATGAGACCTCCCACCCACCAACTAATTCCTTGACTATTTTTTTATCTTACGGGTTCCCTTTTCTTACTAAGAAGCTTTTTCTGCTTTCTCTGGAATCCCTGGGCGAATCATCTCAAAGGTTTCATTTTGGCTTTTAACTCTTTCCAACTACTTTTACCCTCTGGGCCTTTATCCCTTTCTTCCCACAAGGCAAGGTACAACCCTTCCTAGTGTGGAAAATCCCAATGCCCGAACAAAGGTAAGGGGTAAATGAGAGGAATAAAGATATAAAGTGGTAAGTATGGAGGGAATGGATGATGACCTTTCATAGACTCACCGAGTGGAAACCCATCCTAAAGGGAGATCAACTAACTAGGGAATCATGTCACCCTTCCAAGTATGAACAAGTTAAAGAGCATAATTTCCAAGCAAACATTATGAAATGAAGGAGAATTCAATGCAACATATTCAAGTGCTTCAATAATTAGAGTGACACATGCCATGATACCATGACTCATTACCCCATGGAGAAAGACTTATTTCTACTTCATAACCAGGCTAGTGGGATGAATGTTGTTGTTGTTAATAAATGGGATACACTAAAGAAAAGAGGGGCCCTTTGGGGCCATGCTCAAGTCATTTGGCTCTCGACACTCCATGTCTAGGACATGTAGGCCTTGAGACACAATCTCCTTAGTTATCCCTAGGATAGGGGATAACAGTCCCAAATCACTGCCCCTAGTGTGTCGTCAATTTTTTTGTTGTACTCATTAGCATAATAGAACGAATCATATATTATGTACCCCTCTACCATAGAGCCCTTTGGTTTTTCCCTTTGTCGAACAAACCCCTTCATTTGTTTCATGTACCTCTCAAAGAATAAAATTCAACAACATGAGAGTACACCAACTAATTCAACCTTATCATGTAGGTGAATTAGAATATGGACTTGCAAGTCCATAAAACTTGTGGGCATTCCTTCTCAAACATACAAACAATCTCACCTATCTCTTGAGCCTGCCATGGATATGAATCTCCTTTGATATGGCATGTTGTAGGTCCTAGGGGAGGTCATGGTTCACACAACTACGCATGAACAAAGGATAATGACACTACAAAATAGACATACACATAATTAATTGCCATAAAATTGTGAGTGCATAACATATTTTTATTGATAGTATAAAATAAGAATCATGTATTTGACATACATGCCCTTATAAGGTTCAAATGGCCATGTGCTTTCAACCCCGATAAATTCCCTTCTACAATGAAGCAATGTTGTAGATTCGACCCATATAAAGAAGGTGCCTTCATACCCAATATAACATCCTTTGCCATACAAAGATCATCTTTCTTCAAAATCCATGGGACATCACCTTCTTTAAAATACCAAGAGGGACTAGCCTCTCTTCTAGTTTCTTTTCTTGGCCAATGTCTCTTTTCAGTATTTGAAACAATAAGATCTCTCCTAAGTTCTAACAGCCAATGTGTTTCTTTTATTTGATGACATGTGCCTCCATAATGAAGATGAAACATTTTTTAATATATACATGGGATCTAGTAAGTAGCCAATCTTAAGATGTTCCCAATATGGAAGCTCGTAAAATAAATATTTATTT
The DNA here is from genome assembly GCA_000966675.3 of Picea glauca. Lineage (NCBI taxonomy): Eukaryota > Viridiplantae > Streptophyta > Pinopsida > Pinales > Pinaceae > Picea > Picea glauca. The sequence goes on from JZKD02S1666265.1 coordinate 27,536, forward strand.
TTCATCCCAATGGGAATTTTCTCAACATAGGTGTCAAAAAATTTGATATCATCGAACATAGGTTCCCCATTTGAATCATACACATCTGACATTTCCTTATCCTTCTTTTTGTCATATGTCCTAATCCAATCTATCGATGTCATTATTTCAAGTCTCTGGGTTCTCTCTGGTTTACAATTGAAATCATATGCAACTCTTCTATAAGGGTGGTCTTCTAGGAGGAATAACCTCAAGAAGTTGTACATCGTCTTTCATAGGTCGTTGGACCACCTAGATTTTATACAAGGTACACAATATTTACATCCATGATACCCTTTTGTTACAAGACCTATGAATTTGTTATTGTATATAGAGCACGTTAGTGTAAAAAATATAGTTGCACCAAATTAAGTATGTCAAATGAAATTACAAATGTAAACAAATCAATCAACATGCTTACTAGAGAAAACTCCTAGTCTTGGATAATCGTGTGTGGTGTATTCACATATGCCATAAAACATAAAAGACCTCTCCATTGGGATGGGTCTTGATACATCATATACATGTATCACTTCCCATAATTGCTTAAATTCATCGACCAGTGGTTGGAAGTAGACATCCATTATCTTCATTTGTCTTATAGAAATATCTCTTTGTCATGCCAACATTCTGGACATATATCTTTTTCCGCATATTCATTTTTGTATAAAATACAATCATTCAGACATGCCCGATATGATATGTACTCAACACTCGACATTTTCAACATTTTCTTTTCCTTTGCATAATTATCGGACAAGAAGTTATCACTTGAAAGTACCTTATCCTTGAGTAACCTGCAATTAGTCGAAAATAGAAGTGTACATTGTCTTTAAGCATGAATAAAATCAACCATTTTCTTCCTTAATTGTGTAACAAGATTCCTTAAAAAATTAGGGGATTGTTGATCTAAAATATTTTTTTACTGTCTTAAGGTCAACCTCATGAGGATATGAATCCCCTGCATTTTTAGAGAGGTGCTACTCCTCTTGTTCTTATGATTCCAAGAAAATAAAATGAAACAAAACAAAAGTGTAAGAATGACCAGACTTAATATTTACATTCACATTCAAGGAAAAAACACCTGAGATTTTGGGACCAAGTGTATTTTAAAAGAAAATCATATGTACAATATTTACAATGTGAATAAATAATATGCATACAAAATTTAATGGACTGATATATCCATCATAGCATTCATCAAATAATCACAAATAGAGAGAATAGGGAATGGACTTCAAATAAAAGAGAGATTTAAAATATCATTCCATAAAGTGCCAAAAAATTATGATAGACAAAACATTTGGTAACTCAAGCTTTTGATCAAAGTCTTTGAGAATACAGTAATGTAATATCCTGAGTAGCTCTCTTGGAGACTCAAAAATAATAATGAGTCTTTAAATACAAAACTAAATGTCTTTAAAGAAAATAAAATGCATTCTCCCTTCAAAGAGGACTGGGATTGGCTCCTGCGGACCATAAAATGAAAAGACCTAGAAGATGAAAGAAGGACAACCAAGAATCCGCCTAAATCCCACAGAATACCGAGAAGATAAAGGTAAGATGAAAAATGATTGTAGCAGAAAATGGACTGAGGAAAAACTGAATGGAGTTTATATCCAACTCGATGTAATGGGGAAAAAAGAATCATTTACTTGCTTGTAGTTGGCTCCTTTATAGGTACATGTTTTTGTTGAGGTGGCATAACTACTCTAACTTTTTCTTGATTTTCTGGTTCAGTGACTTTGATTAATGCCTTGTTCATCCATTACTCAATGTATTATCTTAAAGGTGTCACGGTAATTTCATGTTTTGTTTTAATCTCATATAACTGGATTTCGAATTCCCTTAGATCTATCTTTGATTGATATAATGTGTCATCCACCTCATCATTTATATTGATATACCAAACTAACCATCTTTCAACATCATCCTCGGAATATTATATAGTTTCGGTAAATTTATTAGCCCAAGAAACTTTTAGTGCTTTAAGTCATCCCATTAAAGATTCTTTGGTTGAGATCATGGTATCCATCAATAAATTAGGACCATTTAAATCCTTGGTAAGACTAACAATTTTAAGAAATAGATCACTCTTTCTATTCCTTAGGGCTTCGGTTTCATTTATCATTTCTCTTAAATCTTTAATTCTCCTTGACCAACATGCATTAATCTTCTTCATATGGTAAGGTGAAGGAATTTTTTGTTCCTTTCTCTGGGCTTCATTTAAACCTAAGACTTTGGTTGAAAATGTGTTTATAGCTTCCTTGAAAAATCCTTCATCATTTTCCAAATTTTTATGCAGATATTCTTTGAAATTCTATATTTTGGAGGAAAATCTTGCAATACTTTGAGCAAGCTCCAAAATTTCCTGAATTATATCAACCCTTTTTTGTATGGCATCACCAACATATTTTCTTACAGCCTGCAATAAACTTGATGAACCTTTGTATTTCATATTGCTCTCGGGGATCTCCTCCAATTCAAGTATAGGTTGCATAGAACTTAAAGGTTCTATAAACAATGGTGTTGGTACCAAAAAAGATTCTAATTATTTTACTCTTTTCTTTAGTTCCAAATTCTCTCTTTCCATTTTTTCAATTGATTGTTTTAATGCAACTCCAATAGATCCATGAAAGTCTGCAATTTTAGATGGTCCTACTCCATCCAAGTCAATCGAACATTTCTATTGTTCAGATGACTTCTTATTCTTGGTATTAACTTTTTCTAGCAATAATATTTTGGTTTCATGATTGTAAGTCACGTGGTGCAGAGTGATAGATTCCTCTTCAAATATCTCAGGATCCTGATTCATAATAGCATCAGTTATTTCTCTCATCTCTAACAACCTTTATGTAGACTAGTCAGGTTCTTCAATGATCTCGTCCATTTCCATCACATGGGGACTTTCCTGGACTTCTGATGCTTTTATTTCCACTAATGATAGATTTATTTTTATTTTTATAGGAGTGTATGCAACATGTGTTTTCTCAAGGCTTTTCCTTGTTGGATTTTTATCTCCACCATCATCTGAGCCTCCAACTTGTGTTTTTCTGATATCCATTCCACTGGTTCTGCTTTTTACAAAGGTGGTGCTATTGTCCATACTCACAGGTTGGCATTTTTATTTTATATAAATTCCACTACGTACTACATTGGTAACTCAATCAACTGTAGATCGTGCTTTAAGTGTCATCAATTTTCAACGGACTTGGATTTATTGTGAACCTGAATTGATGCATTGTGCATTAATAGCGACATTATGCTTTTACGAGTAGTGGATTTTGTGGAAAGGGTAATTAAATTGATGGGATATGGTGATGGGATGGTATGATGAATGAAAAGTGTAAAGTATGGAGGTGTAAAATAATGTATGGGAAATGCTAAGAGTATAACACGGAGTTGCAGAGTTGCGGAGTTAAATGCTTATGAAACAATCTTCGGGAAAGGGTGACAATGCTCGCATTGAAATTGATAATATGGTTTAAGTGTTGGGAGAAATCTGCTCCATAATGAGAAATATGTGGACCTACTAGCAATGGAAAAGTGATGGGGAGTAAGGAAATCTACTCCATAATGAGAAATATGGCTAAGTATGAAAAGAAGTGAAAAGTGGAAAGCTTTTGGACTTGCAAAGGTGGAGACTTAAGAAAGAGTTAAGGGATGGTAAGTAGCTATGTATCCGCATCGTTTGAAATTGACTAAATATCAAAGGAAAATGGAAAAGGAAACAAAGTAAAGTGTTTTGGTGAGTGTGGGGTTGCAGACCTGGGTAATTAAAAGAGAGTTTAAGAATTGTTATGCAACTTTGCATCTGCATTTCAAAAAATGACTAAGTGCTTGGCAATTTTTTGATGTAAGAGAAAAGAGAAAAGTAGGCTAAGAAAAGTGCATAAGAAATCTTAATAGTAACTACATAATAGTACTAGACTGGTCAAAAAAATGGATCAAAAGGGACTTAATGGTTAGTTACCTCAAAAGTGTCTAGAAACATACGTCTGATATATCATACATTTCTTTCAAGTTGTACAACAACATTTTTGTCCCTATTTGGATAGACCTTGACCCTTGTTGACCAAAGAGAGGGGTGGTGGAAGTATATTTCAGGCTTTCGAAGAAGGTATCTACGACATCAGCGTCATCCCCTAGTTCATTTTGTTGGAATGCATGTAAAAAAATTCCCTCTATGGCTTGGGTATCCCATAAGAAATCATCCATACCAATCTATATATCATTGCCTTTGTCCCCAACATGTGAAGAACTAGTGTAACTATAGAGGTTTTGAATTGGTGACTCATGACGTAGTTGGAATTGAATAGGTGGTTGATTCAAACATTTTTGGTATATTTCATCTCTGAGTAGTGCTCACTTAGAATCAACCTCATAACTCGACATCATAGTGGGGTACAACTGTATATGGTAGACAGGTCACTCGTTGTCGGAATCATGATTGTAAAAATATTGAACATTACATCGATAATAATAGTAACACAACGCATTTAATATGTATAAACATTTATTAGAAGCATTGAATTTGTTTCCAAATAATAAACATGCAACCAACCACTTTATAAAATAAATTTCGAATTAAGCAATATATTTACATTAGTTCCATTGAAAATCAAAAAATACAACTACTCAATCATCTTTTTCTTACGCCCCAAGGGGTGTCTACATAAAATAGATCCAAGTCATGTTTTAATATCGTTGACCGACGCTGGTTGTTGGAACATGGAATGTTGCAATTAGTAGGGTAAAGCAATTGTCCATTTTCATCAAACATATATTTGCAGTATCTTTCTCCCTATAATAGCTTGCGGAAGTTTGGGAGTACTGGAATATTTTGCACATTTGAACTCGATCATAAATATTGATCTTGCAAAATTCAATGAACAATTATTGAACTGCACCTACATACATAACACAAATTCCATGAGATAAATGAATTATAAATAAAATCTAGACTTACTGCAATTGATGGGAGAGAACTTGAAGGACTTGCAATGATATGGAATGAGTTGGAATCTGAAGAATTGGTCATTTGATATTAAAATTATTTTTTTTCCTGCATTTGAGCCAAAACCATCATCTTGGGAAGCATAGAACAATACAACTTCAAACAAAATTTCGAATGAATTTTAAAAGTTAATGGTGCACCTAATTATATTATGATGCCCTGATGTGTATCCATACAACAACCACACTGGTGCAACGAGTTATTATAAGCACTGAAGAGTGGCCTTTGTTACAGCCTCTGCAAAGAAAAACCTCCACAAATTCTAAATGTGGAGGTTTGTATTTGCATTTTTTTAATTAAAGTGTTTGTTGGTGTGTTATTACTTACGAACTTCACTAGTGCTAGTGCACCAACTAAAAACGTTACAAAAAAATAACATGTTTGTTTATATGGTGTTGTTTACATTTGAATTTTATTTTTCGGTGTGTTTTTCAAATAAACTACACCAGTGCATTTATTAATGTATAGCACACCATTGTGTTATTAATGTATAGCACAATGGAAAAAGCAAGTTGTGAAAAAAAATAGCGTGTGTGTTTATCAGCAATATGCCCAAAAATATAAATGAAAAAATGAGAGAGAATTTCAGTAATTTTAATTGTATGTTTTATAAATGACAACCCTATTCATTCTTTCATTCTTTTTCCAAAATTTAGAGGGAAGATTTATGTAAGAGATATTTACCAGCAAAGCCTTCGGAGTGGGTCGATGTTTTTGAAGAGCCAAATTTGAAAGGGATCACTGTAGGTCACATATGAATCTGCAGAGGAGAAATTTCAAGTATATGGTTTCATTCTATTGATTATATTAATATTTCCCCCATATATTTGATTCAAGCAATTTTCAATTCATTTCCAAAAAAATGACAGGGTTTAATAGTTACCTTCGGTATTGGAATCCCTAACTTATTTGTTGCTTCTCTTGCTTTCCCTCTCTATATTTCACAACTAATTTTTTTAAGCAATAGATTTTTATAGGGTTTGTTTACTTATGTATGGGGCATTTGGTATCCATTGCAATGGGACCATTGATTGCAGTGGATCCCAAATCGGCCTCTCACTGTCAGTTTTTTATACAAAAATGTCTTTGCAGTTTGTGGTGCGCACTATACCAGTATAGAGCATCGGTGCCCATATTCATGTCAAACGCACCGCTGAATTTGAAATAAAAAAAATTTTTTTTGAAAAATGCCTTCATTGTCAGTGGTGCACATTTTAAAGACAGAGAGCATCGATGTGTATTATCAGATAAAAAGTACTGCTTAATTTAAAATGGAAGTAGTATTGTTTTTTATATGGAAACCATCATGTTTTAAAAATTTTCATGGGTCAGTGGCCGGCGATCGGTGGTGCGTAATTAACAGTACTTATTCATTGGTGTGTTTATTAATTTATAAAGAACCATGTGAATACAACAGTTTGTAGAATGTTTTCGATTTCGCAAGCGCATTGCTATCATATACTAATGTGCATACATATGTGTAACGCAGTGATGTGTATACATATGTTTAACGCACTAGCGTGTACATATTTACTATACGCACCAGTGCGTACTTATTTACTATACACACGGGTATCTTCTATTGTAAAAAATGTAATTTTTTATATCTAATGATTAATAGTTTTTCTTCTTTCATGGAGATTATAAACATTCCAAGGGACAAACGAGGGGGAAACCAATACATGGTCGTAGGGATGTCCAAAAAAGTGTACAAGGAGATGGTAAAAGAAATGAACATAATTGCATCATAGGAGGATCCATCCCAACAACAATGTGCATCACAGGTATGTAATCACTAATTTATTCTTTTATGTACATTGAATTTAATTATCGCACGAAATACTTATTTTCAATTATTTTGTTGCAGAAAAGAAAAAATAAATGGAACCCATTTAGTACATAAGACAAGATGACGAGGTAGAAAATGGGTTGATTGCAAAGTTTGTGAGTACTTATATTTTCGGGCTTACTTAAGATTTCATATTTGTTGTGAGCTTCATATTTAAATAATTGATTTACACTCGTCCATGGACGTCTTCTAATAGATGCTAACATACAAAGAAGATTCAACCAAATAATTGATCAACATTGTGTTAAATATGGGTTGTGAATATATATTCTAGTATCAAGGTTTAATTGAACAATTTGTAAGTAGCTATGTTGTTTAACTTCCCACATTTTATAATTAATGGAACAACAAGAAACCTTTATATTAATCATATCGGTTGTGTTTTGTCATGGTGTATTAAACATGCAGGAAACAAAGTATGGAGTGCAACCAACATAAGAGATTTTGAGAGATGACATGTAGCATGGCTTCGAAAGAATGTGTATTGTTTATGAAACACTCATTGTTATGGTGTGTTTTTATTGTCATAGTCTAAACGTTCCATGAAATGATTCTTAATCGACGATTTTTTTCTGGGAACATTTACCCGAAATCCGTAAATAAATTGTTAGATCCGCATATTTGAGTGATTAATTTTGTATAATCCAAGTGCGTTGAGGGTTTTTCAGCATGTTGAATCCATTTCTGCATTCAAAAATGGATTTTAAACAACAAAAAATAGTGATTTCGTGCAGATTTATGTCATCAAATTCCGGCGAAAAAAAAAAACATTTCGTAGAATAGTTAGACAACGCCATTTTTATTTATGCAATCAT
>JZKD02S1666265.1:88488-123611 GCA_000966675.3 Picea glauca
CCATTATTAAATTACTCCTCCCTTACAATGATGCCAACTATCATTATGCTCACTAACAAACACCCACCGACATAAATATATATCACTTGATAAGACTTCAACCTTAACATCAACTTGACAAATGGCTTTCAAAAATCATCGATCCTCAACTTGTTATAATCATGGGCCCTTTTATCTTCATGTCGCCATTAGAGGACAAGCCCCATTAACGATAGAACTGACTTTTGAAAATCACTAACTCCTAATTATTTTATAACCTTGGGGCCCTTTTATTTTCCGTATTGCCATTAGAAGACACGACAACCCTTAATTATTTTATAACATTGGATCCCTTTTATTTTCCGTATTGCCATTGAGTTGTCCCGTGGCATTACATTCAAAATAACCTTTGCTTAGTGGTAGGATCCCTTCAATGGAGTTTTCATATGAACCGTCGAATATTCAATCCTTATAGTTTTCATATGGACGCTTAATCATCTTACAAAACACTCATTGCAATCACTGAGAAGAGGAGGCTTCCTTTTCACCCCTAGGTCACTACTCCATTATAACCACCGTATCAATGAAATATGCACAATGATGTGTGTGAGGTTTTGTTGAAAAACTAGTAATGTGGGAGAACTAGCGTTATAATTTTGTGGGCTTGGTTGTTTGTAAGTGTAAAAGTATTATGAAGGCTTGGTTGTTTGCATTGTAAAAGTATTATGAATTGGTTTTTAATGGTTGTTCAAAATAACCTAAACACTTGTTAGGGTTGAGATATTATTTTAGAAAAAATGAAATGATGTTATATTTGATTTGGTTGTTGTGTCAATATGATTCTTTTTGTACAATGGTATCTAATATGTGTTAGTTTGTCATTGCATACCACAACACAAACTCATAAGGTATGATTCGAGATGGAATACCTCCATTAGCTTTTGGAACACTAGCAAGGAGCTCCATCTATCATGAGAAAAGAACCACTTAGCTCTTCGCTCAACCCATCAAGACGCGCTCTAGCAAGTTCCCACTAAGGAGATAGTAAGCCTTGCCACTGAGGTGGACAAACAAGTATGCAAAAGGCATGAACATGGGAGGCATTGGTACCCAAGTCCACAATGTAATGATAGGTAGTGCTCGACCTCTATCCCTAGCCATATCAAAAGGGCCCAAGTCCTCAAAGCCTCGTATCAATGGGTGGGAACCTATTCATCATGTCAATGGCTAACATGGTCGATCTTTAGTTCTTTTATTCCTGGGCTCCTACCCTTTGACTTCATGTTTTATAATGAGAGGGTTCTTGACTTATGATTTTGGGGTGTTTTGGTTTAAGCTAGCCTATGTATTTTACTTTTTGATACTCTATGCTTGTCGAGGCTACATCCATGAATGGCTTATAAAGCCTTGTAATATTTTTTTCTATTAGCTCAAGGGGTTAGCTCAACTAGTTGGTGCCAATGTTATTGGGAATTTAACTAGTTTTGTGTAAGCAAGTGCTTAGTTTGAATCCCTTAGGTGAGGCACACTGGTCTATGTTGATGAGTTCATTGGGAAGGGGAGATGGAGGAGCTAGTAGACTATATAGAGGACAAAGAAGAGGAATTTTTGAGGTCTAAGTTCAATTCTATTATATGATTTTCTTGAGATTTGGAAGGCCTCTAATCCACTAACACTATGTTTAATTATAATGTTTCAATGGATGAGTCAAAGTTACAGAANCCATTATTAAATTACTCCTCCCTTACAATGATGCCAACTATCATTATGCTCACTAACAAACACCCACCGACATAAATATATATCACTTGATAAGACTTCAACCTTAACATCAACTTGACAAATGGCTTTCAAAAATCATCGATCCTCAACTTGTTATAATCATGGGCCCTTTTATCTTCATGTCGCCATTAGAGGACAAGCCCCATTAACGATAGAACTGACTTTTGAAAATCACTAACTCCTAATTATTTTATAACCTTGGGGCCCTTTTATTTTCCGTATTGCCATTAGAAGACACGACAACCCTTAATTATTTTATAACATTGGATCCCTTTTATTTTCCGTATTGCCATTGAGTTGTCCCGTGGCATTACATTCAAAATAACCTTTGCTTAGTGGTAGGATCCCTTCAATGGAGTTTTCATATGAACCGTCGAATATTCAATCCTTATAGTTTTCATATGGACGCTTAATCATCTTACAAAACACTCATTGCAATCACTGAGAAGAGGAGGCTTCCTTTTCACCCCTAGGTCACTACTCCATTATAACCACCGTATCAATGAAATATGCACAATGATGTGTGTGAGGTTTTGTTGAAAAACTAGTAATGTGGGAGAACTAGCGTTATAATTTTGTGGGCTTGGTTGTTTGTAAGTGTAAAAGTATTATGAAGGCTTGGTTGTTTGCATTGTAAACGTATTATGAAGGCTTGGTTTTTAATGGTTGTTAAAAATAACCTAAACACTTGTTAGGGTTGAGATATTATTTTAGAAAAAATGAAATGATGTTATATTTGATTCGGTTGTTGTGTCACTATGATTCTTTTTGTACAATGGTATCTAACATGTGTTAGTTTGTCATTGCATACCACAACACAAACTCACAAGGTATGATTCGAGATGGAATACCTCCATTAGCTTTTGGAACACTAGCAAGGAGCTCCATCTATCATGAGAAAAGAACCACTTAGCTCTTCGCTCAACCCATCACGACGCGCTCTAGCAAATTCCCACTAAGGAGATAGTAAGCCTTGCCATTGAGGTGGACAAACAAGTATGCAAAAGGCATGAACATGGGAGGCATTGGTCCCCAGGTCCACAATGCAATGATAGGTAGTGCTCGACCTCTATCCCTAGCCATATCAGAAGGGCCCAAGTCCTCAAAGCCTCATATCAATGGGTGGGAACCTATTCATCATGTCAATGGCTAACATGGTCGCTCTTTAGTTCTTTTATTCCTGGGCTCCTACCCTTTGACTTCATGTTTTATAATGAGAGGGTTCTTGACTTATGATTTTGGGTTGTTTTGGTTTAAGCTAGCCTATGTATTTTACTTTTTGATACTCTATGCTTGTCGAGGCTGCATCCATGAATGGCTTATAAAGCCTTGTAATATTTTTTTCTATTAGCTCAAGGGGTTAGCTCAACTAGTTGGTGCCAATGTTGTTGGGAATTTAACTAGTTTTGTGTAAGCAAGTGCTTAGTTTGAATCCCTTAGGTGAGGCGCACTGGTCTATGTTGATGAGTTCATTGGGAAGGGGAGATGGAGGAGCTAGTAGACTATATAGAGGACAAAGAAGAGGAAGTTTTGAGGTCTAAGTTCAATTCTATTATATGATTTTCTTGAGATTTGGAAGGCCTCTAATCCACTAACACTATGTTTAATTATAATGTTTCAATGGATGAGTCAAAGTTACAGAAGGTACCTTCTCTTAATTTTTTATGGGACAAAAAGATGAAGGTTGACATCAGGATAGGCCAATCCAAATCACATCCAAAATCTACAAGATCGGATGTCAAAGAGGTGGTTAATGCATATGGGCTCAAGGTAAGGTATTCATTGTTATTGCTAGTAGGAAGGATTACCATTTTCGTCAAGAAGGTTGGTGCTTTGGATGAACAAAGTTTTGGGAGAAATACATAATTACAAGGAGGTATATTAGGGCAAGGGTTGGATATTTGTCCCTGGTAGAGTTGGTAGTAGAAGGATAAGAAGGTAGTATCGTTAAAGTTATTTTGTTGAGTCTAAGTGGATCACGGAGCAAGTGAAGGAAAAAATGTATCACATAATCCAGACATAAATTAGGTATGGTTCTAGGAGAAGATGTTGGTATGGATGATATTGCAGTTCTTAAGGAGACATCTTTAGCTAGTAGATTCATAGGGTGGGAAGTGGTGGAGGGTTCTTTATACATGTGGACACAAAAATCTTAGCTATGGTTCCTAGGATACTTTCCTAAGTTCTATATCCCCATTAGAGGCTAGCTTGCTTTTGAATTTCACCCAGAAGTAGACTTGAATAAAATATTGGAGTCGAGATGGTATTGGGGTAATCCTTGATTTGAGGTAGTAGAAGGCAAGTTTCGATACAAGGGAGGAACCAATGTACAAAAAACCAATGTGGGTTATTGTGGAAGTGTTGAAGGCATTAGGGAATAGGCTTGGAAAGTTTCTAGATTTGGGAGCATAGTTCCATTAAAAAGTTGATCAAAAAGTAATAAAATTGTGGGTGGAAATTGACCTCCGTGAAGGTTTGCTGGAGGAAATTGAATTATCTAGGATAATTGGAAATTTACCCAAACTCTACACTATTGGAAGTTCCCATTTAGATGTCTAAAATGTCACAAGGTTATCCATGTATGGAGAGATTGTTCAAAGCTAGCTAAAAACTAGGTTTGGAAGGAGAAAGTTAAGGTTTCCTCTGGAAGTTGGAAGGAAGAGGATCTAGAAGTTAAAGGAAGAAAAAAGGAAACATGGAAGGTCTATGACTATCAAGTAACTTAAAAGGAGCAAAGTAAATCTCTAGAGACAACTATAGAAAAGGGAAAAATGGGATTGGAGGACAAGGTGAATTTTTTGGCATTCTCAATATCAACACTAGAAAGAGATGTGACATCTAATTCTCCCAACAATGTCCCTCGGCCAATTCTAAAAGTAAACTCTTCTTCTTAAATAAAAATAGGAAGTTGCCTAGAAGTGAGTTCTTTTGTAGGTAAAACCTAGTGGGGTATAAATCTGAAGGAATTCCCTAGAACCTTTGTGGGTATAGAAGATATCCCTAAATAGGAACTCTACTAGAAGAGGTAAAAACAAAACTGGATGGTTTACCCCAACATAGTAACTCTATTAGAGAATTGGAGAAAAGTGTCCTTGAACCAGGAAGAGATAACCCTTCTAGGTACAAGCTTAGGACGAGGAAGATTATCTCCCAAAAGGAAGAAAAAAGACATAGATAGAGAATTGGCATTGGATCCAGATCTCACAATAATAGTAGGAAGAAAATCCTATATATCCCTAGTGAAAAAGAAGGCTAAGAAAGAGGTAAAGGAATGAAGATAGATGAAAATTAAGATGGCCTTTAAAGCAAGAAGTTCCTCATCTAGAGCTAAATCGTGATCATCCTCTATTTGAAAGCAAGAGGGAAGGGGGTGCCCATAAGAATTTATCCCTCAAGAGATTATTGTCAAAATACAATCTATACCTTACAATGATTCAAAAAATAAAGTGTGAAGGTTCAAAGGCAGAGGCCATTCTAACATCATGTCTCAAAGAGTGTTATTTATTTTCTTTAGATTGAAAATGTAGGCCAAGAGGTATTGTTTTTTTTTCGCGTGTGACATATCTCAAGGGAAACCTCCTAAGCACTTCCTCTCACTTCAAGGATGGTACCCAAGGTAAACCCTATATTATTCATGGCACAAGGTCAGGTCAACAACTCATGAATAGATAATGTATAGCACATCAACAATTGGTTCACAAAGATAAACATGTCACAAAGTGGGATCTAAACCAAGGTGGGGAGTGTAACAAATTTTCCTCACAACCACTCATGCTACACCCATTTGACATGTCAAGAGGTATTGTTATTGGTTGGAAAGACTTGATAGAATTAATCGGCTTGTCATGTTTAAATGTAGGTATACCAACAATTTTGAAGTCTAAATAATTGGGGAAGGTGTTCTCCATCATTAATATATATGGACCGTATGGGGATCACAATGCCTTATGGGAATTTTTAGAACCTCGAACTAGATTGAAAATGATAATGTCATATTGGTGTTGATCTAAATCTTATAATGAAAGTGGGGGAAATATGGGTTAGAGCTAAAACAAACCTATTGGCCGACTAATTTACTCAATTGTTTGAATATCTAGGGCTTTGTGAGGTGGAATCCCCCCAGCTAGTGCCAACTTGGAGGAACTACATAAGTGAGAGGGAATGGGTTTCTAATATTTTGGATAGATTTTTTGTTGTAGAAAAGGTAATGGATGAAGTAGAGAGGATGAGATCCTATGTAGGAGAAATAGGAGCATTAGATCATGTCCATGGTTTGCTTCAATTATAAAAGGAAGATCAAAAGCCACTCGGGCCTTTCAAATTCAGTCACTCATGGTTAGATGAAGAAGAATTTAGAAATGTAGTAACTAGGAATTGGAAGAAATTTGACTTAAATTCTGGGAATTGGCTATGTTTCAGTTAGTCAATAACATGAAAAGATTGGAAAATTTAGTGGTGGACTAGGTAAGAAAAAATACCTCAAGGATAAGAAACAATTGAAAGAGGTAGAGGAACAAATTGAGAGTATGCTTGAGAATAAAGAGGATATATTCTTAGAAGAAGAAGAAACATAGTTAAAGAAGTCGGAGGCTGTAAAAAAGACATTGGTAGAACAAGAAGAAGTAGAATGGAGGTTAAAAAGCATAGCAATATGGGTGGAAAAGGAGATGAAAATATGACTATTTTTTCCAGAATTATGCAAATCATAGAAAGAACATAAATACTATTTGGGAGATTAGGAAGCAATATGGAGCAAAGGTCGGAAATTTTAGGGAAAAAACAGATGAAAGAATTAATTAGACCTATTCCAAGAAACCTTGAGATCTAATATAGCAGAGATTCTAAAAGTTTCCTCATTCTTTCCTAAGTTGATGAGTAATGAGAAAAATAAGGATTGAGAAGTATTACTTATAGAAAAATAACTCAAATTAGTCATGTATTCATTCAAAAAAGATAAGAGTCTAAGTTCAAATGGATGGACAATATATTTTTATTTGGGATTCTATGATTTCTTGGAAGATATATTGTTAACAGTAGTAAAGGAATCTAGAAGATCGGGTAAAGTCTTGGGAGCATTGAATGAAACTTTCAAAGCTTTGATTCCAAATAATAATGATTCAAAATTCTTTGAAGAAAACATGCCCATAACTTTGTGTAACTCTATATTTAAAATAATAACAAAGATGTTAGAAAATAGGCTAAAAGGTATCTTTTTTTAGATCATTTTAGAAGAGTAGTTTGGATTTCTTCATAGCAAGAAAATCCATGTGGAAATGGGAGTTGCACAAGAAGGCCTACATACTATAAAAGTATAAAGATGCCAACTATGGTGATTAAATTAGATCTTGCTAAGGCACATGAAAAAGTCAGTTGTATTTGTCTTAGATTAATCTTGATGCAAATTGGGAAGAAAGTGCAAGTAGTAAACTAGATAATGAGATGCCTTTCTTTAGCTTCTGATGTGCTTATGATTAATTGTTTTCCTCCAAATTTTTCCATGCAACAAAGGGACTCAAGCAAGGATGTGAGATGTCTCCCTTCTTATTTCTTATGGTTGCTAAATGTTTAAGTAAGATGGTGTCAGTGAGCAAAATAAAAGGTTTGATCAAAGGTATAAATGTGTGGAACTCTAAATTATTGATAAATTTATTATTCATCAATGATGTCATTTTATTTGGAGTAGGAACAGTGAAAGAGGAAGAAAAGTAGAAGGACATTCTAGAAATCTATAGTAAAGCTATGGGAATGGAGGTGAATGTCCTTAAATACTCAACCTTATTCAATGAAGTAGAGAAATAAATTCAAGCACAATGTTCAATGGTTCTAGCCTTTACTGCAACATATTTTGAGGAGGGTGTTAAATATCTAGGTTTTTATATAAAACCTAATCACTACAAAAAGACATCTTGGTTCTAGCTTTATGAAAATATGGAAGGTAAGGTATCAAATTGGTGTTATAGATGTTTTTCAAGAGGAGGTAGCCAACACTAGTAAAATATGTGTGGCAGGGGATCTTGGTGTATTGGTTATCGTTAGCTCATGCTCTGGAAGGTGTCTTGGGAAAAATTAGGAAGAAATGTTATAGATTCCTATAAATAGGTAAGAGAGAAAATCAAACTATGTCTTTCGTGAGTTGGAAAATTTTGGCAAAAGCTCGGAAGGTAAGGGCATGGGGTTTGAAGAATATAAATCATATCGACCAAGTGTTGGTAGCAAAAAATATGTGGAATTTGATGTAATGTGAAGGCCCTTAGGGTAAAATTATGAATGCAAAATATATTGCTCCATAAACTATGGAAGATTGGATCAGAACAATAGAAAAGGCTAGTGGAGGAAATTCAATTATTTGCAAGGCTTTGGTGAAAGAATTTCCATTACTAGGGAGATGGTTGGTGTTGAAGATTGGTAAAGGGAATAGGGTAAAAAATGGAGAGGATCCTTGGATGGGATGCACATATTCATGCATGCTCTCAAAGCCCTTAAAGTTATCACTACACGATTAGGAGATTTATAGAAAAGATAATGCAGTAGATCCAAAAAATAATAATAATTGAAGTTAGGGATAGAAAATAAAATTGATAATTTAGACTCACAAGGGGATTTAGCAAATGAATGGGAGTAATACACTTACAATTTGAAACATAGTGCCATTCAATTAAAGGATGTTGATTATGAAATTATTTGGTCCAGGAATAAATCATTAGGAAGGTACACAAAAAGGTTAGGATATGAGGTAATATTGGAAGATGAAGACATAAGGGAAAATAAGTCGGGGGGAGGGGGATTTGGAAGTTGAAATACCAAAAAAAAACTAGGGTTTTTTTTGTTGTTGTATGGTTGGCATTATCAAATAAAGTACTTACATGGGATAACTACAAAAATAGTTCATGGCATGGTATATTTAGGTGTATACTATGCAATATTAATGATGAAACAATTGACCATTTCTTTGTACACTATCCAATTTTAAAAGAAGAATGATCAAAAGCAATAAAAATGACAAAGGTAAATGGGAAATAGGAAGGAGACAATGTTTTAGATAACTTTAAAGGTTGGTATGAAGACAAATATGTTAAGGAGCATAAAACATTACCTTGCACAATAGTGTGGGCCTTATGGCTCAATATAACTAAAATGTTACTTCAAGGCAAAGAGCTCTTTCCAATTCAGGTATGGCATATGATCAATGATGCTTATGGGGGATTTTGGAAGCCTAAGGCTCAAAATAATCCTAGATTACTTAAAGCTTTGGAAATAGAACATTATAAGTGATGGGGTTACTTTGATGGAGCAAGATAAGGTTATACAAGAATATGTGGAGCCGGAGGTATTCTTTGTTTTTCAAGAAACCATTTTATATAACATTTAAATTAGCAAGTGGGCCTAAAACTAATAATAGAGCAAAGTTGTATGTAGTATTGGTGTTTCTCAAACTTGCTTCAGAAAAATGTATTAATTATTTACAGTTGTTGGGAGATTCTAAGATCATAATTGATTGGGAAAAAGGAAAAAATAGTTTGGAAAATTTAATTCTTCTTCCTCTTACGGAAAAGTTTAGGGAGGTAAAAGATCAATTTGAGACGGTTTCCTCTCAACATGTGTTTAGAGAATTGAATAAGATCACATATAAGCTTTTTGAGGAAGCTCTCCCTCTTAAGAAGGCTTGTTGATCACTACAGAATTAGTGAATTGAAGGACTTGTCCTAAAGAAGTTATTCACCTTTATTGATGATGTTGGTGGTTATTAACATCCACTGAGACCAACATTGGTCTATTGGACCTTAAAAAAAATTGAAAGGAATTACTTTGTTTTCTTTATAATTTTATTTATGTGCTAGAAACACTTTAAGAGAAGCATTCCTAAATCCATGTATTGTTGATGAGTTAAAAGGTTAGGAAGGTTAGTATTGTAACAAATATTTTGAAATTGAGATATAATGTGGTTGTACATAGGACATTATAAGAGAAAGTGATTTTCATCTTCAACCCTCTTAGTGTCACAAATATGACAAATTCTTTCGGCCCGTAGTGTTTTAATAATTAATCAATGCCTTGTTGATATGGATTATATTGAGAAAAAAATGAGATACAAAAAAAATTATAACAAAGAACATAAAAATACATTGAAACCCAACTTCTACTAATGAATAAAATAATAGCATATTGTAGAACGCAAATTGGTTAGAATGGTGGTAGCTTATCTGTGAAGAGAAAGAGATGTTAGATATGCTCATTCGTAGAAACATAATACAATGGGCCACAAGAATGGCCTTTTAACATAAATATAGAACCATAAAGGTCCAAAACCATAACCCTAGGAGGTGAAGTTCCAAAAGGTTAGTGAGCCTTGAGGTGGTTAGTTGATGCATCAACTTCTGAGGGGCGCAACTTTTGCATACAATCTCTGTTTGGAGAATTTAGTATCTTGTTGGAAAGATCTAATCGAGAAGTACAATTATTGGCAGGGCTTGGGCATGCCAAGGCAACCCCAACCCTCGAATGACCAAAAAACAACATTTAGGGACTCAAAACATCCCCAGAAATTTAGGACCCGAAAATCATAAAAAAAATAATGGCTAAGATGGAGAACCGTGATGAGTCAGTGGAAGAGGTGGGTGACCACCAATATCTAATTAGATTATTCCTTCCCATTTAGGAAGTAATGGTCCCCATTGCATCAATTTTCCTCAGGACACGGGGAAACTTTTGTTGAATATGAACCTTGGTGAACCACTTGCCTTGTTGAAGTAGTTGTCTTACTTTGAAAACTTGATAGAGTTGTATGTTCTGTTGGAAAGTGCCCTTCATCTTGGTGTCCATGATCCAATCCACAGAGCCCGGTGTGCAATTCATTTGAGATTGAGTTATGTAGGGGCTAATTGCTTAGCCAAAACTAAGGTGTCCAACAGAGGTGGGAAATATGGTCGAAGAAACTCCACATTAAATACTAGGTGCAAGCCAAGGAAATGAGGAATACTCAATTTGAAAGAATTATCACCCACAATCTTGGTGATTGTGTAAGGCCCGTATCAGATTGTTTTAAGATTCTTGTGGGGACCTATGAGGTGCTCTTTCTGCAAATGCAACCACACCTTGTCACCAACTTGAAACTTGAGAGCAACCTGATGTCAGTCATGTCGTTTCTTATACTTGGCATTGGCCTTCTCCAAGATATCATGAACCTATTGTTGGAGGTGTTGGATTTGTTCAATGAATTTGGGCACTTTTTCCACCTCGATCTGAGAGTGGGAGGAATCTATCAGGGAAGCTAGAATGAGCAAAGCTACATCAATGGGGGCCAATGGTTGGAACCCCAAGCACACTTGAAAAGGGTTGTGTCCAATAGAGTTATGGAGGGATCTATTATAGCTATGTTAAACATATGGTAGGCTTTTATCCCATGTGCATGGATGTTTGGAGTTGTACATGAAAAATATATGCATGATCATCATGTTGACCACCTCTATTTATCCATCTGTTTGGGGATGAAAGGCAGTCGATTTGGTCAACTTGGTGTCCATCAGAGACCATAGGTTGGACCAAAAGGTGTTGAGGAACCTGTTGTCCCTATCTAAAATGATGCTTTGTGGTAGCCCAAAATGAACTCAAACATGTCCAAAGAATATTTTAGCATATGCCTCAGCTATGATACTCTTTTTACAGGGTGTCAAAATGGCCATCTTAGAGAACCGATCTACGACCACAAAAACACAATCATGACTATGTTTGGTGGAGGGAAACCCTGACATGTAATCCATGGAGACAGACTTCCATGGCTTGTCTAGTGCAGGGAGAGGAGTGTACAACCCCTGCTTCTTGATGGATGGCTTAGTGATGGAATAGGTAGTGTACGACCTGATGTATTGGTCGACGTCATGTTGAACCTTGGGCCAGTAGAAATGATTATGAAGTAGTGTTATTGTCTTCTCCACCATGAAGTGCCTTGGAACCAAACTATAATGTGCCTCCCAAATTATCTTTGCACTCTATATTAAAGGAACAAAAAGATGGCCGAGAGAGAAAAAGAGTGCATATTGGAGGTGGAATTTGGGAACTTGTTTCCCAACACTTAGGTTCTAATAAGTAGTAGCGAAGTCAGAGTCATTGTTGTATAATTTTCACCACCCAGTGGTCTCGTGCCTACAAGAGTTAAGAAATGTGGTGATGGCCACAATTGGGGGCCAAATGAGGCAATCAACAACATGGTTGGTGCTACCCTTCTTGTACTTAATATTTAGGTGGAATTGTTGCAGGTATATGGACCATTTCTAATGGAAATCATTCTATAGATTTCCTTGTGTTTGCATGAATTGTAGAGGATTGTGATTAGTGTGGATGATCATTTCCTTGACCAAAATGTAATACTTCCACTGTCAACATGCATGTACAATGGAGTACAACTCTTTATCATAGGTGGGATGCCTACAAACAACATCGGACAATGTTTCACTATGATAGGAAACCAGATGTCCCTACTAAGTGAGGACGACACAGATAAAATAGTTAGAGGCATCTGTCTCAATCTCAAATGGTTGTTGTATATCTATAAATGTGAGGAATGGTGTGGAACAAAGGTGGTGCTTCATATCCTAGAATGATTTATGTTGTGATTCAGAACATGAAAACTTGGCTTTAGCTCCCCCCTTGGTCACTTGACTTAAGGGCCAATCTATATGAGAGAAACCCAACATGAACTTGCAGTAGAAGTTAGTGAGGCCCAAGAAGTTGTGAAGCTCTATTGGATTCATCGGGGCTGGCCAATTGTGAATGACTTGGATCTTGGTTGGGTCCTCACATACCCAATGTTCATCCAAGAATTATCCTAAGTATTGGATTCTCTACATTCTGAATGAGAATTTCTCTAAGTTTGTGTATAACTTGTGTTGTTGCAGGATGCTCAAGACCTGTTGAATGTGATGTAAGTGCTCTACCCATGTTCGGTTGAAGATGAGGATGTCATCCAAATAGACCACCACAAAAGAGTTTGTGAATGGCCACAAGATATCATCCATCATCCTCATGAATGTCCTTGGAGAATTAGTCAAGCCAAAAGGCATGACCAACCACTCAAAGAGGATTTCTTTAGATTTGAAGGTTGTCTTCCATACATCGATTGATTTTATCATAACCTAGTGATAGCCCAACTTCAGATCGATCTTGTTAAAGAACTTGGCACCCTTGAGATAATCAAGAATATCGTCAATCCATGGGATCGAGTATCGGTTCTTGATAGTGATTGTATTCAGGGATCTATAATAAAAATAAAGTCGCCACGTTCCATCCTTTTTTTGCACCAACACAATTGAGCTCCCACACAATGAGGAGCTTGGTCAAATGTGGCCCTTGTAGATGAACTCATAAATTCGACACTTTATTTCCTCATTCTCCAAAAGGGAGCATTTGTATATTGTACCATTGTGCAAGGGAGCACCAAGTATCAAATCAATGGGATGTTTGACCTGACAATGTAGAGGCACCCCTACAGGTGAAGCGAAGAGGTATTTGTATTCCTCTACAATACTTTCCATCTATTTATGCTTTGTAGAGAGACCATGTGTTGAATCTGTGGTGGTCATAGTGACCTTTCATTCCCCTTCTGATCGAACCATGAAGAGGAAAAAAATCATAGTTTGTGAGATTTCTTTTTGGCATTGTTTTACCAATATCAATGAAATTACAATAGTTGGAACTAACTTGAGTACCCTGTGGGGATGACCCCCCAAAGTGATAGTGACACTACAGGGTCGGGACTCATAAACAACATGACATTTCCATATATAAGGTTGTCTTAAAATAACATCACAAACTTTGAGTGGGGAAACATCACATGGTATTGCATCTTTGAAGGGCTTGATGTCGTAGGATAGGCGACACTACTGGCTAACGTGAAATTTTTGTCCCTAGCTGAACCAACCGACGATGTATGGTTGGGGGTGTGGCATCCTTGGCAGCTTCAATCTCTTGATGACCTCGACCGATATCAAGTTATTATAGCCCCACTGTCAATAGTGAAAAGCAGTGGGGTTCCCTTCACCCACATCTTTGAATGGAAGAGGCACTCCAATTCCTCAATATCCTATGACTTATCTAGCTGGATATTTGTGATTACGATGGTAGCACTAGGTTTCACATCAATGATTCGCTTTCCCTTATCCTACTCTGAATTAGATTATAAGTTGAGGTCTGAATCTTTTTCTTTAAGCTCGACCAATAATGATTGTTTTGAGAAGCATTCATCAATGTTGTGCCAGGGGATTTTGTGGAACTCACACCATTTTCTAGTATCCTTCTTCATCTTCCCATTACCCTTCTTTTCTTGCAGCTTAGACTGGATATATTGAGGTTTCCATTCCTTGATTTGTCCCTTGTTCTATGAGTTAGGGCCACCTTTTCCAAGCTTCTACTTTTTTGGATTTGCATACATGAACTCATGCTTATTCCACTGCTTAAATTTCTGCTTGATTTTGATATCATATCAATAAGCATCTCCCAATGAGGAGATGTCCAAGAAACCCATCTCTATTTGGATGTACCTATGTAGGTCACTGCGATACTTCAGAACCAGGTGTCGCTTGGAGTCTTTGATACCCAACTTTGAATGTAAGGTATGGAATATGTTAGTGTACTATGGCATCATCTAATCTCTATTCCAATGCAAATTTGTCCATCTTTTGTACTGGTCATCATAGTTTCGAATAGGGTATAAATCCTCCTTGAGGGAATCAACAAAGGTTGCCCAAGTGGGTCCTTCCTGAATTCCATAGACTCACCTTCATTATGTCTCTCCCAATAACATTTCCACCAATGTTTGACATGGAGGAGGGATTTAAAGAGAGCGATGGTGATCATTTTAGTGTCGGAAAATTTTTGAACTGAGTAATATCCTTCTAAATTATTCATCCATTTATGAAAAGAATCTACATCTATCTATCCTTCAAGTAATGGGATATTAAAATTAAATTGTACCTTATGTTACCACTCCAAGAAACTCTTTGGGGTTGTAGGCCAAATATGCTTGGTAACTCAAGAATATGGTAAATTTGGTATGCTTGGATCAATGGGATAACTCAATGGCTAATGAGAAGAACAACTTATCATGCATTCAAATAACACAGTGCTTTTAGAAATCAATGATCAGACAGAGTAATTGAAATAGGGTATGAAGAACACTAGTCTAGATAACCAAGTACAACAGTGTGTAGGGTCATACAAGATAGTAAGAATTCCTTTAATTCAAGTTCATGAGCTTAATAAGAAGATAACAGTTCTTAGAAGCCGAGCTAAACTGAAATAAAGTACAGAATAATGAAGTACATGAATAAATATGATATTGACAACAAAAGAAGACTGTGATTCTATTATCAAGATAAGAGTCTTAGTACAAGAGAAAAATGTATCCCCAATTGAACCCTTTGTGCTCCAAATGTCTTTGGCTTTATAGCCTTACAAGATGAAATCTAGATCCTTGAAAGATGGATCGGATTTGCTAAAAATAGTCAAATAAAAATAGATACAACAAGTGTAGGATGAGATCCTATAAAAATGGATCTAAAATACTAAAAATGGAAAGTCAAAACAAAATAGGAAAAGATTCCTATTTAAGGGGTCAAACTCAATATTGATAATCTTCATGTCCTCCAAACTCTTTGACATATGTAGAAAACCTTCCAAGACTGATGCATCTTCATAGGAAATTTGAATTTGCCACCTTTGGAAAAAAAAGACAGTTTTTTGCTCATACACTAGGTCACCAATTTTACCTTTCCACCATGTTAAACACATAATACATCAAGATAAAACCTTAAATCTGATGTATTTAATTATTATGCATCTTTAGAAACCAACCTTGAAAGATTTGGTTGAGAAAAAGTCAGATCTGGGCAAAAATATGACCTTACTGCCATGCAACAGGTTTCACCAGCTAATTTTCCCTGAATCCGCCCCTTTAGTTGGTGAAAAGGAAATCTTTCAACAGCTAACTAGTGGATTTCAAAACCAATAAGCTGGTGAAAACCCAGATTTTTTTTAATGAAAACTGTCTTGGGAAAAATCAAATTTCTCAGTTGTGGAGAGTCCTTTTAACACGTTTGAATAGTCGATTGACAACTAGACATCCTAAGCTTTCCAATGGTTCTTTCAAATCTTCATTTAGAGCTTGGGAAGGCAGTCAACAGTCCCCCGCAATATTAGGCATCATTTTTTAAACAAATTTCAGAATGAATTATTTGATTGCTAACATCTGGCTCCAACTAGGATGGAGACCTCCCTGCGAGGTATCCAAGAACCTGGCAGACCTTGTGCCTTTAGTATTGGGCATGGATTCATTCAACCTTTACAATTTATCATCTGATTATTTTCCAAATCTTGTTGTTATCTTTCATAATCTTCTTTGTCTTAAGTGATCCTTTCAGTTCCTTGTTCGCATATTTCATGACTGTCATCGTATTTTGAGCATCCTTGATGTCCTCCGTGGAAAAAGAAAACTGATCGAGATTGAATGTTTGATTGTGAATCATTTAACTCTGTCCCTCATACATCCTCTTTTTCTTAATTATTTTCATAGCCTCCTTGTCCATTGTATGCAGTTTGCCTAACCATTACATCTTCATAAAGACTATCCAATGTGAGCTTGTCAAAATCACTAGCCAATTTACTATCAATCTGACTAGAATTATTATGGTGGGTGTAGTAACACATGCCATTTCCTACTCAACACCATCAAGTGCCATGCCTCAGTTACATTTGCCTCACCTTCCAGCTGTGTGGCAAGTTGGCCAAGTGAAGCTCCAGCCTGCTGAGTCAATAACTGTTGTGTAGACTGAATTACTGCACCCAAGACTACTGGTGTTGTAAAACCTCCAGCAACTGATGATAAACCCGTTGATTTAAAACCCTCTGCTTCAAACTCCCCTTGAAATGTTGTTTGCACATCGACATGGCATCTGTTGTGGCAATCTCTTCATTGAGAAGAGAAGTGTTGGACATAGGCAGGATGGTGAGATGGAGGAGCTTCGTCCGCCATTGGTCTTGGCTGCTGAAAATATGTCATAGAAGGAGCCTGAGATGAAGGCGATGTTTGTTGTTTCCCTGGAGGTGAAGGAACTCCAGATCTAAATTGTATTGGCAGTGGAGCGAGTATTCCAACAACAAATGTTACATTTCTTCATTTGACAGTTGTTTTTCTCCTTTGGACAGCTGCACACACATTCTCTGCTTGCAAATACGACGTTTTTGGCAACTGCCTATTTGCATTCATATCTCGAATCCCCCATGCATCGGATGCTTTAGCTCTTTTGGCTTTGTATCTTGGCACGTCGATGTGAAAAAGCAAGCATCGACACCTGTACAATCTTGCAAATTAAGAACGGGCTTTATGACGAGTTTATGTGTTGCGTGGTGAAAAACGTGATCTGGGCGGTTATATCATCAAACGCTTGGCAGCCTGCGGGCTTTTGGCACCTGCATTCGAGATGTATCGATCTTAAGGTTAAATTGTAGTTTGACTCATGGCTGGAATCGTGGAATAACTGTTGTCTTGACCCGATAGTTGGCGCAACAGCATTGGATTCAATCCAAACTGCATGATATCTTTTTCATATTAATTCACAATATTTCCCACAATCAACGAAGGCTCTAAAAGAAGAAGCTACCCTCCACAATTCAATTTTCCTCACTGCCTCTATTTTATCTCAGTCCATGTTAAGATGTTTGCTTCAACCAAGTCGACTTCCCACAGGCTCTTACATGAGTTCCAAATTTTAGGAGATCATCTGGTACTACCTGTCCAGCTTCTCTAAGAAAATTTACAAGCTCTCCAGAACGGGCCTTTTCTGCTTGAGTAAAGAAAGTATGTGCAACACCCTTTTTCCCAGCTCGTCCAGTCCTACCTATACGATGCACATAGTCTTCCGTTGTAAGAGGGAAATTGTAGTTGATCACAACTTCTACATCTGGAATATCAAGACCTCTTGCAGCAACGTCTGTGGCAATCAGTCGCGGACACTTTCCATCCTTGAATAAGGTGACCGCCTTTGTATGGTCATGTTGAGATTTGTCTCCATGAACCGCAACAACATTCCATCCTCATTACCTTCTTTGAAGCATTGACACCACTCTCACTGCTTCTTTCTTATATAACACAAAGACAAGTACATGGTTCCTTCAAGACTGATGGTATTTCTCAAGCAAGGATACCAATCACATGTCTCTGTCTAATCCTCCAAAACCTCCACTATTTGCATGACATCATGATTTGCAGCCAAATCCTGTGAACCGACAACCACCTTTAAGGATTTGGATCCATAAACTCTTTGGCCAATTGATGTACAGCTATTGGCCAAGTTGCACTAAACATAACGATTTATCGAGCTAGGAACACACAATGATATCCAACACTTTCTTGCTTTAAAGCAAGGCAGCCTTCTATAAGCCCAAAATACCCTCGTTCCTTCTTATGGTCAGATTGACATCTCCAAAGGGAAGCAGAATCTTGTTATACTACACTTGAAATTCTCAATGGCTCTTTCCAAAGCCTTTGACCATCAGAATTTCCATGTTATAACTTTTATAAAAAAAAAGTAAACCTAAGAGACAGTCTCTTATTATTCATCATCAGAGTTTACAAATGTAATCTTTGTTGATTTTGGAGCATTGGCAGTAATTTCTTTGAAGTGTGCCCCATATAGCTTAGATTCCTTTTTCTTGCATCTAAGTTTGAGACCTCAATAGTGGAAATTGGAGTTGCATCCACATTTGACTTGTCTAGTGAGAAAAAAAAAAACTGGGAACGAAGTTGGCCTGCTCATTATGCAGGGACCTGGCCCAATGTAACGAACTATACAGAGAGCATTTACAGCATCGATTGGCCTGACAAATGTTTGATCCCCAATAATCTATATGATATCTAAAACAAGAGAAATGTCCAACAGAGTTGCAGCTCGTGGCATTACATTTTTCCAAAAGAAGTTGAGGCAGCGATTATATGTGAATAAGAGCCATTATGTTGAACTAATTGGATTAACTCTGCCCAGGGTTCAGCCAATGGGTGTTCAAATTTCTCTGAATCTGCAATAAACACCTGAGAGATTGATGGATAACTCAAGGCTGCCTGAGTAGCTGCAGGATGGAGGGATGGTCCAGATCCAGTCATTGAAAGTGAAAAGGGAGTCTCTTTGCCTAATGTGTGTGTAGCTGCTATGGCATTCATTGATAATTAAGGCTTGACTCAACCTCGACATATGACACATGAATCATCAATTACAATCATGGATCGATCCCTACTTAGCTCATGGCTTTGAAGTTGCATGCCCATCTAGCACAATGTAGGTAAGACTTGTGGTATAACATGTGGTTTCGGGCTTGACCTGTAGTTTGCTCTGCTTATTCAAGAAAACTGAAAGTAATCTACCTGCTCAAAGAAAGATCTTATTCTTCTTATCTACTCCTACTCTAACCACTGTACTGCTTCAAGATCAGGTAAAATCATGCTTCCAATGAAGCCATACAAGTATCTGAATAACTGGTAAAACTTCTGATCTGGAAAAAATGAATGCAGGAAACCGTAGAATACTGATATACAATTCGAAAGTGCAGCATAACCAACCTTCGTTTGACAAGAGCAATTTGACATCTATGTTGCTCGAATACTCCAGATAATCAGCAAAAGGATCAATGACACTGTAAGAAAACACTTCTTCTTGTAGCTTCAGCTGAACATCAAAAGATCTCTGCATACCCTCCTTCTGAGAATAGTTGCCACCTTCAACTGCATGCAAATCTGAACAGGGATGCAAACTAGCTTCATTATTGATGATGAACTATTTGTTGTTGTCTGCAGAGCTCTGTTCAAGTACGGTGCATGCAAACCTGCTGATTTCTGTAGATGACTTTTCAATGTCAACTGCAAGAGTTTCAATATCTACTGCGGGAGTTTTCGGATGACTGATTTTTTCACAGTATTGTTTTTCATCAAGATATTCATCAAGGACAGGTGAGTCCAGCACTCCCTTGTTTTGCATAGGAAAATGAACAATCTCCTAATCTTCCTCTTTTCTTTCAGGTGCAAATACACCATGAGAAACCTCTTTAAAAATTTGAGAACAATGCTCTTCTATAACTAATCCTTCATGCAAATCCAAGGCAGCAGGTGTGACAGAGATAAGATCTGATGCATCTACAACTATGCAATTCTCATAATAATCATTTGTATCCTGAAGATTTTCCTTAACAACATAATTTACATTTTGACAAACAGAAGAAAGGACTACTTCCTGTTGAACTTGCTTCTCGAATTCATCACAACAATCTTCAAAGAGACTTTCAGCTGGAAATTTATCTTTACAACATAAATGGAAAGCATAATGAAAACTTGCCACTGAGTATATGCTTGAAGTTGGAAGAGATCTGCACCAATCAAGGGCTTCTCCCTTCAATGAACATCTAAAAAGCTTGATTTGAACATCCTCATGTATAATTTCAAGTCGATGAATAAAGTCATGAAAATATAGCAAGTGTTCAGCTGGCACTTCCCACTCTTCTCCTTGAAATATGGGAAGACTGCGTTCCCATTCATCTCTACTAGGCACTGGATGAGGATAACCAAAAATACTTGAAAAATCATAGAATGCATACCTCTTAGCAAAGATCTGGTTCATGTCATACCAGTGGAGTCACCAACAATGGATTCGCCACTGAATTCGTCCTTCATGGAGTCGCCAGATAGATGATTACAACCAAATGATGTCCAGGCTTTGTCTATCATCAAAGTTGGATCTATGTCGTCTCCCAGGGAAGCTGAGCTTCGATCTCCTCTCCCCGGCAACGACACCAATTTGTTATCACTCCAAGAAACGCTTTGGGGTTGTAGGCCAAAGATGCTTGGTAACTCAAGAATATGGTAAATTTGGTATGCTTGGATCAATGGGATAACTCAATGGCTAATGAGAAGAACAACTTATCATGCATTCGAATAAGATAGTGCTTTTAGAAATCAATGATCAGACAAAGTAATTGAGATAGGGTATGAAGAACACTAATCTAGATAACCAAGTACAACAGTGTGTAGAGTCATACAAGATAGTAAGAATTCCTTTAATTCAATTTCATGAGCTTAATAAGAAGATAACAGTTCTTAGAAGCTGAGCTAAACTGAAATAAAGTACAGAATAATGAAGTACATGAATAAATCTGATATTGACAGCAAAAGAAGACTGTGAATCTATTATCAAGATAAGAGTCTGAGTACAAGAGCAAAATGTATCCCCAATTGAACCCTTTGTGCTCCAAATGTCTTTGGCTTTATAGCGTTACAAGATGAAATCTAGATCCTTGAAAGATGGATCAGATTTGCTAAAAATAGTCAAATCAAAATAGATACAAGAAGTGTAGGATGAGATCCTATAAAAATGGATCTAAAATACTAAAAATGGAAAGTCAAAACAAAATAGGAAAAGATTCGTATTTAAGGGGTCAAACTCAATCTTGATAATCTTCATGTCCTCCAAACTCTTTGACATATGTAGAAAACCTTCCAAGGCTGATGCATCTTCATAGGAAATTCGAATTTGCCACCTTTGGCAAAAAAGACAGTTTTTTGCTCATAAACTAGGTCACCAATTTTACCTTTCCACCTTCTTAAACACATAATACATCAATATAAAACCTTAAATCTGATGTATTTAATTATTATGCATATTTAGAAACCAACCTTGAAAGATTTGGTTGAGAAAAAGTCATATCTGGGCAAAAATACGACCTTGTTTCCATGTAACAGGTTTCACCAGCTAATTTTCCCTCAATCCACCTCTTTAGCTGGTGAAAAGGAAATCTTTCAACAGCTAACTAGCGGATTTCAAAACCAATAAGCTAGTGAAAACCCAAATTTTTTTAAATGAAAACTGTCTTGGGAAAAATCAAATTTCTCAGCCGTGGAGAGTCCGCTTAACACGTTTGAATAGGCGATTGATAACTAGACATCCTAAGCTTTCCAATGGTTCTTTCAAATCTTCATTTAGAGCTCGAGAAGGCAGTCAAAAGTCCCCCGTAATATTAGGCATCATTTTTCAAACAAATTTCAGAATGAATTATTTGATCGCTAACACCTTGAAGGGTGTCGCGCCTCCGAAATGGTTGCTTGTTGAAGGTGACTTGTCTGCTGTCAGCAATTGTCGAAGGATCTGGGAGAATTTTTCCATCATCTTGTTATGTTGTCACGTGAGGGCTTCCTCGAGAAAAATTTTGAAAGGATCTCTTACTTCATCATCTCTCTTTTCTTCCACCATGAAAGGTTGTTTGGGCTGGTGAAAGCAGTCCTCCCCAAGTGAAATTAGCTCGATGCCCAACTCTCTATACCTTGACCTCGTTGGGCACATGCATTGAGAAATAAAAAGGAGCATATTGGTCTAATACCACTGATTCAAATTATGTTGACATTGAAATGAGATACAAACAAAACTATAGCAGAGAACACGGAAATACAGTGAAACCCAACTTCTATTAATGAATAAAATGAAAAAATATTGTAGAACACAAACTGGTTAGAATGGTGGCAGCTTATATATTAAGAGAAAGAGATGTTGGCTACACTCATTCACAAAAAAATAATATAATGGGTTGAAAGAATGTCCTTTTAACATAAATAAAGAACCCTAAAGGTCCAAAAACCTAACCCTGGGAGATGAGGAACCAAAAGGTTTGTGGTCCCTGAGGAGATTAGTTGATGAAACTTCCTAGGGGTGCAAATTTTGCATGCAACCTCTGTTTGGGCCTTGAATGGCCAAAAACCATCATTTAGATCCTCAAAACAACCTCAGAAGTTTAGGACTTGGAAATCATAACAAAAATGAACAAGATGGAGAACCATGATACATCAATGGAAGAGGTGGTTGGCCACCAATATCCACCGGGATCACCTATTTCACTATGGAGATCATGAAAGTTTTTTCTTATTTGAGCAACATTGATTTCCTTCTTTACATTAGTTAAATCGAAGAGATACTTTGATCTTCTAGATTAGGGTTGATCACCTCCTTATGGTATCTTGATTTCTTCTTATCCTCTAATGATTTATCACACCACAATTATCCTTAAATTTAGATGTAACAATGGTTTTAATATTATCGTTATTTTGCAAAGTGATCTCTTCCTCTATACCCCAATGATTTAACCAAGACTTGACATATTTACGCTGACCTTGATTGAGCGGCAAGTGGTTTTGACTAGATTTTGAACCCTAGGGAGCCTCTTGTCTTCCATGTTGTTTATCTTGTTCTTGTACATTAACTATCTAGTCATATCTATTCTCTCAGGGAGGGAAAGACTAGTTTTATTAGGAGGATAAGATAGGGTGTATTGCCTTTAATTTTAATATTATAAGTTATAAAATGCTTTTGGATTTGCTCTATCTTTTTCCATGATTCTCTAGAGATGTTGTAGCCCCATATTTCACAACCGTATAAGATAACAGGAGTGACAAGAGTCTCAAAGAGGAGTTTCTTCATATCCCAAAGCCAAAGGTCCACTAATTTACGACTATTTTCAAGTCCATAATAATATGTCCACCCTCCTTTTATCCTTTTCTCAATTCTATAGTTCCAATTGAGCTTGTGATGAAGATTAACTTTGAGATATTTGATTGAATTCACTTCCTCCAAGTTATTATTTCCATACATGAAATTAACGTAAGAGATATTTTTGTATTTGATTATCATAGCCTTTTTTTTGTTAGTGTTAATAGCCATATTTGTACTAGAGAAAATATCCTTGAGAGTCTTTAGTTTCTCGCCAACATCATAGGGACTCCTCGCCATAAGAACAATATTTTCAATGTAAATAAGAAGGATGATGATTATTCCATCTAGAAACATGATGATGCATCTTGCTTCTTCAAAGCAACCCTTTAACTTCTCAATGTATATGCAGAAAAGGGTAGGGGATAGGGGACACCCTTGCTTAACTCCTATATTACAATTAATTTCTTTCGACTAGCCCTCATTGTTCCTAAACTCGGAAATAATATTCTCGTATAACTTTATCATAGCATCCCTCAACTCAAAATGAACATTTAGCTCTTCTAATCTATTCTAGAGTTTAGTTTTGGGTAATGTGTCAAACGATTTTCTAAAGTCAACAAAGAAACACATGAGATTAGTTTTATTATTGTGGCACTCCTTCGCAATGATCCTAAGAATAACAAGGTGGTCTCTAGTTGAGAGATCCTAAATCTATCTTAACCTTTAGCTCTTTTTCTGTGGCTTTCAAGCCATACATTGATCTATTTTTCCAAAATAATTATAAATAAATTTGTTGAAAGAGGGCTAATCATAATGGTTCTATAATTATAGGGATTGTTTTTATCCTCGCTTTTAAAAATATGAACAATGAGGCTTTGAGTCCAGGGTTTGGGGAAATCCTTCTTGACTAATAAATTAAAGAGCTTGTGAATATAAGGGACGAGGATAGGACCTCCAATTTTTAGGATTTTTGGTTGGTGGCCTTCGATGTCCTTAGCATTCCCTTTTGCGAGTCACTTAACCCCAAATTTAGTGTCTTCTAAAGAAAAAAAGTCTTCCTTTATAGAAAGGGTTTGAATGTTGTTCATGTCATTAGGGGATTCGTAAAGATTTTTAAGGTAGGAATTCTAGTCTATCAAAAGAATCATATAATTTTGTTTAGTTTTACGAGTTAGAATTTGCTTCCAGCATTTCTTATGATCTAGCTTAGAGAGGTGTAAAAGCTTCTCTTGTTTTCTATTTATATAGTACCTTTTTTTTCTTTTAATGAGGGCTTTGTACCTATTTATCTTGTTAGATTTAGGGACTCATTAGAAGAACCCTTAATGGATTTTCTAGCAATCTTACACTCTTTATCATACCAAGGGTTGGTTGTTCTATTTTCCTTTTTACCCGACACCTCAGTAGAGAAATTGTTAATGGAAATAGAGAGGGTTATTGTAAAATTATGATAGAGGTCTTCAATATTGTCCTTAATTGGTAGGAGATTTAATTCATTATTTAAATCCTTTAGAAAAAGATCAACTTTATTTTTGTTGAAGATCAAGTGCTTTTGGTTATCATAATTCTCTTCTATGGGGCTTTTATGAATGACAAAGTTTATGGTTAGGGTTAAAGGTCTATGATTTGAGTTAGGATCACGGTTGTTTAAGATGGAAGGATTTACTATTTGGTTGTAAATGGGGATATCAAATATGAAATTATCTACGACACTACTACAAATTCCATGAATACAAGTTATCTGGTTGGATTTCAGCCACTTCATTATACCATTGCAAATGATTAGATCATGGGAACTGCATAGCTTGATTAGCTCAAACTCAAACAAATCTTCGAAGTATATTTTGTATTTGCTAGCTAAAACAAGGTCTGCATCTAGCCATAGAGGATTAGGGTTGGAATCATTGCTTAAGATAATAGCTTGGTTAGTTCCTTTTATAGGATTAAAGTCTCCTAGCAAAAGGATATTGCCTTTGTTTCTCAGTTTGTGGATATCTTGTTCTAAGAAATTGTAAGGACAATTTTTATCTATATTTTTTTCTTATAAAAGGTGGGATTAATAAGATAAAAGTAACATGTTGCTATATAAATCTTCTTAACATTTGTATCTGATATCTCTAACCGCATGTATTGATTGAAAGGGTTTTTCTTGTGAAGCCTAATATGAGGAAAAATGTTCATCTTTATTTAACAATTTATGCCACCAATTCCTCTACGATAGGATCTCTTGTTATATACTAACCACAAGACAAATCCTTCTATATTATGGACCTTAGATTCTTCATACTCACAAGTTTCAACAAGCAGTGTAATATCAATTTTATAAGGGATCCAACTTAACATGGGATCTTTGCTCCATGGTTCAAAGCCATGACAGTTCTAAGAGAGGATCAAGGGTGTCCTAAATTCCTATTTATTATTATCTTTTTGAACTCTGTCCCTAATAATAGTTTTTTTATTTCTAATTGTTGCCTATTTTCCTTCTTTCATAATTTCTTTTACCTTTTGAAATTCCTTCCTTAATTCAACTTGATCTTCAGGAATTAGGTCTTCATTTATAAATATTCATGACCCTTTTTGGCTTGATGATTATTGAGTATGCCATATTTATGGTTATTAGAGCTTTCCTTAACTTGAATGAGCCTATTTTTGTGCTCAATTGTTTTTCCCAACCCGTTTTCTTTTGTGAGACAAGTTGTTTCAATTTGTAATTTATTTTGTCGTTCCTCCTTGACTAGAGCTAGTGTGTCTCCTTCTTTCTCTTCTTTGAAACCAAAAATTATGAGGTTCAAGGATATTTTGTTACACTCATGGTCTAACTCTATAAGCTTATTCATTTCCTCTTTGATGGGTTTGATATCCA
This sequence comes from Picea glauca, assembly GCA_000966675.3. Lineage (NCBI taxonomy): Eukaryota > Viridiplantae > Streptophyta > Pinopsida > Pinales > Pinaceae > Picea > Picea glauca. The sequence continues at coordinate 114,622 of JZKD02S1666265.1, forward strand.
ATTTACCTTCTATACTACTTAGGGCCTTTTTATGCTTGAATTTGTCAGGACCGAAACAGAAACCTCACGAGGATACAAATCCTCCTGCATTTTTATAGAGGTGGTACTCCTCTCTGTTTTATGATCATCTTTGAATTTTAGATTTCCAAAATGATATAGGACTTTGACAAAGTCCACCGTGGTATTCAAATAAATATAAAAGTTGCAGAAAATAAAATGTTTTCTTTTAAAGAGAATTCCTTAGAGATGACCAGGAACCTCATACATCGCACATTTGAAAAAACATAAGCAAAATTTTCTCACATTCATCATAGTTAAACAAAATATTTTCAATCACGCATAAAAATAAAATAAATTGGTTTGTACGCATAAAAGAACTTTAATAGAGTGGACACATGTGAAGCTCAAATGGAGAAAATGATAGATCTATTTCAAATATTTTATACTCAAAACTTGGAGTTATAAAACACCCTCAAAATTGATCCCGAATTAGTTCTCTTGGGATTTCTGAAAAAATATTAAAGTCTGTTACAAAGTTTTGAAATTAAAATGTATTTGTCCAGAGGACTGGGATTCCCGTGGACCATAAAAGTAAATATAAACAAGAAATGAGTTATGGAGAGAAGATGATGGGCAAAGGCAATGTAGAAAGACTTGGAAAGAAGACAGGAAGAAGTTATCAGATTTCAGTTAAACCTTTCTAGTCAAAGAAGCAGAGTAACTGGATGAAAAACTGATAAAGAAAGCAAGATGTGATCAACATAAACTTACTATGATGGTATCTTTCGTATTTACTTGCTTGTTGTTGTCCTTTTATTCTCCTCGTTGACGGTTATAGGAACCGTCTCAAATGTTGTTTCTTGGCCTTCTTTACTCAATTTATCAATTGCTTTCTTAAACCAATCTTCAATGTAACTTTTCATTGGCGCAACATTTATTTCATGCCTAATTTTGATATTAAACAGTTCGCCTTCTAAATATCTTAGGTCATGAGAAATGTTGTGGATTTCCTCCTCAATATCTTGATTTTTCATAGAATAATCAACCGACCAATTATCTATCACTTCTTCGCCATATTCAATTATTCCATTCAATTTCTCAGCCGATAATCCTTTTAATATCTCCACTTATTCATCGAATTGTTGCCTTGTCATAAACATTGAATTGAGAATTATCTTAGGATCTTGCACCTCATCAATGCTTCTTGCCAAATCTATCTCTGTGAGCCTTCTAAATAATTCTTCTCTTTTCATTATGGCTTCATTCCATGCTTAGACAATGTTACTTAAATTATTGAACTTTTCTTTCCAACAGGCATTCAACTATTTAATTTGACTTGGAGAAGGAAAATCTTCTTCTCTCCTTTTCAATTTTGTCATGTTTGAGACTTTTATCCCAAATGGTAAAACAACATCTGTGTAGAATACTTCTTCATTCTTTAAATCAGCTTGGAGATATTAATGAAATGCATGTTCCCTTGAATCGAAAGAAACAATATTTTTTGATACCTCCCATGCTTCTATTATCAGTGACATTCTCTTTTTAATATTTTTCTCAACATAACTTCGGACCGATGTGAGCAAACTTGAAGATCCCTTTAACTTAATACCAGGTGTAGTTGGTTTGACCATTGTCAAAGGACTGGCTAGGATTGGAAGAGGCATCAAGGTAGTCTCTAATTCCTTGATCTTCTCTTTTAATTTGGCATTCTCAGCCTCCAAACCATCAATATAATCATTGAGTGCATCCCTGGTTGCCCTATGGATTTTGGAAATCTGGGACGATCACATATACTTTAGGTTGAGCTCTGAGCGAGCCTTCCCCTTTTTATTCTTATGGTCACTTCTTTCTACAAACAACTTTTTAGATTCTTTGTCAAAAACACCACTTTGAAAAGTAAAGGATTCTTCTTTACTAAAGGTCTCATTTTCAATGAATTCCAATAAAGAATCTTGTTGAGTCGTATGTTCTAGATGTTCTATTGCAAGAAATATTTTTTCAATATCTACTTCTAATTCCATATCCTCCAAAGAAAATCTTTGGATGTCATTTTCTATAAGATTATCTTCTTCCTCTTTCACTAAGTTTTTTCTTTTCTTTCTCACGGGCAACTTGTGTGAACTCTCAACTTTTCCAGGGGGAGGATTCTTCTCTCCCCCTCCACTGGAACTATTGTTGACAATCTTTTTAATTGGGTGGGCCATTGGAGCACTACTCCTGGATGTAGTATTCTTGGGAGTAACAACTAGCGAATGAGCACTTCTTTCACTGGGACCTTTTCCCCTTTGCTTGTAAAGATCATTATTGCTAAGTAATGTTTCTAAATTGCCAACATTATGTACATAAGTTCTTTGGTTGTTACCCTCTTCTTCTTCATTCAAGACAGTTTGAATGAAGGAGTTACTGAACCCCACTGAAAGCATATGTCCAAAAAAAAAATTTGTTCGGATCAAAACCTTTGATCTTTTCAGCATACTTCAAACTCACGTTGTTAAAATGATTTGCAAATTCGTCAATTTTATTTATATTTCTAAACATGAATTCTCCAATCTTCCATGGCAAGGGAATGAACTGTTTTTTCCTTTTTTCATGGAAAAATGTAACCAAAAGTTATATTGCCTTGCCACCTTTGTAATAAATAGTTTATCGGATACATAATACGAGAGAAAAGAAGGATTCTCTTTTGAGCAAAATATCCTTATGATATTGTGATTCTCCATTTTCTCTATTGTCCCCTTTTTTCTCTAAAAATCAGGTAGCTTGATCAGATATTCTTGGAGTGTTTTCGCCCAGCAAAATCCTTTTGAAGATTGAAACAAAATTATTATGAACTTCATAGAAAAACAGAGGGGTCTTATGCCTCCACAATTCCTAATACCAAAAGGTAATTGGATTTGTTTTGCAATTCACCCTTTCACTGATGGTTAAGTTTGGGAATTGGTAACAATGCACAATAGAAAATATCAAATAAGAGGCCATAAAGAATTTATGTCCTTTTTATAGTGTGATAACTAGGATGAGATTTCGATAGAAATGAGTTTTCCCCAATAAAAAATAGCTTGTTCTTGAATTGTAAAATACGGAATATATAAAATCATGCGAGAGATGGAAGCAATGTTTTCTTGACCTGTCACCTTGGTAAATAACCATGCAATTTCTCGATAGGGATTTTTTAAGGACTTAACCTGGATTCTGGTTATGTCTGTTGGGACAAATGCAAGATTCTCCAAATATTCTGGCAAGAGGTTAAACCCATTGTTATATTTCTTCAAGAATTCTCTGCAATCCTCACCTTTGAAAGTAAGAGTCGGCTCTAGCAACTTTAACATCTTGCGAAAAGCTTGAGGTGAAAGAGAAATAGAAGAATGCTCCTGGAGCTGTATGATTCTTTGATTTGGTACGTACTTTTCCACACACTGAGCGACGATTTCCTTACAGTCAAAAACCTTAGGAACACACCCAGCACGAGTGATTTCAGATCTCTAAATTACATATTTTTGTGCAGGAGGAGAGGAATAATACCAATATGCTCTCGACCACTGGAAGTTTTGGTCTTCATGACCAAAGATATTTAGAGTATCACCACAAAAATGTTGTCTAGTTGACGCTTCCATAGGTTGACAGAACTATTTCTTCAGCTGGACAATAATCTCAAATAAATATTTTCGGAAAGATAATGATATTTTAATCCTTTGGAAAATGAAGATTTAATCATATTTAATAAATAATTCCTCGACCCTTTTTCCATTAATGAAGATATTTTTGAGGCCTCCACAACAGTTGTTAGCATTAAACAATACTTAATGTGTATCGGGAAAAGCAACAAAAGGGTGAGGACGGGGAAGAGAGAATTCAAATATAATATTTTCATGAACTCGCCAACCTGGGAACCCACGAACTCGTGGGTGTACAAATGATAAAAAAAAATACTAGGTGTAGAGGAACGGTCGGTCGGACTCGCATGAAAGAAGAATGAAATACTTTGGAGCCCCGCACCCGCGACAAGGTTGATGGTCGAGATGTAGATCACAAAACTTGGGGTGCAAAGTGAAGGTCACGAAAAATGGAGAGTGAAGGCTCAAACCCGCAAAACTAAAAAATGGCTAAGTGTTAAAACGGACTTATGAAATAAGAAAGTGAGTGGAAATGAAGACCCGCCAACCCGTGAACCCACCAACCCACGAAACTGAAAATATGACTAAGTACAGTAACCAGAAAAGGAGAAAGGAAGGGATAAAAGAAATGGGGGATAAGGGGAGGTGTAGAAGAGGGAAAAGAAACGGAGTAAAGAAGTGGGGAAAATAGACTATGGAAGGAAAGCATGGAGGCACAAAATGGTTTCAATAGGGAAAAATAGTTATATAACTTTTCTTCTAGCTCTTTAATCTTGTTCTTCATTTTAAGATTTTCTAGATTAAGGATCTCTCCTTCTTGGGTTAGTTGTTTCTTTTCTTAATTTTTATTTTCCATTACTTATAATTTAATCTCCATTTTCTACATTTTATCTCCAACCCTATTGTTTTGTTGTCTATTTTTTTTTGGATCTTGTCTTCAAAGGATGCAAACTTATTATCAAGCATTACCTCTAACTCTATTTGAAGTTTGGATTCTCTTTCTTCTCCATGTTTATCTAACGACTATATATTCACAAAGACTTTTTAGGGTTACTTTGTTAGGCCTCCCCTTGAGAGTTTTTGGTAAATGAGGTGAATTGTTCATATTGGAATAAAGAAATAAAGAGGAAAATAAATTACAACCAAAATTGGGAGAAGGAACTTGTGGACATGATCAGGTCAAGTTAGTACCAATGATGTCTCCACCCATGCCTTGATAATATATATGTCCTAGTTCTGTCTTAGAGAACTATGGATCTACCATTGATGGATATGTCTGTGCATGTGCATGCTTAATGAATTTCACCAAAGAATCATTCTATGATGGACTTGTCCAAATTTGTCCTTAGAGAGATAGTTCAAGAATGGATCTACTCAATAACGAAAATGAGTTAGATCAATAACAACTCTGCTAAATAACTAATAGTTTAATAGTGGATAGTTCAATAGCAGATTTGATCTAGATTTGTTTGGATTAGGTCAAACCTTGTCATGCATCTACGTATGCCATGATAATATATATGCCCTAGATCCACCTCAAAGATCTGTCTTTATATGCACCTTGGAGATCCACCTTTAATATATGCACCTTGGAGATCCACCTTTAATATATGCACCTTGGAGATCTGCCTTAGATATTTTACATGCTACATATGTGTATGCTTGTAGAGTAATGGAGTTTTGTTATTGTTTAGAAAATGGTGTTTTCAAGTTCTTAGTCGAATAGCTTCAAGGCTATTGTTACCATATTTTTTGATATATTGCTACTATGTTTCCTTTGGATATATGTATAAACATGACAATTTTTAAAAATTTACAATTTTTTAAAGAAAAGTAAAAACCTAATTCTCTAATATATCAAAAACATTATTTTCATTTTTCCTTAAAATATTAAATATAATATTTGAATGATTTTGAAAATAAATAATACTTGTTAATTACACCGAAGGTGTTCTTTAAGGGTAGGTTCCTCTATGAAACATCGTCATCTGTCGAAAAGTATACGAAGTTGACATATGTTTGTCAACATTGGCCAATCATTTATCTCCACGTGTCTTTTATTTCACGGACTCCAAATCGTCTCCTTTGGATGCAACGCTAGTCACAACTCCTATACATAGTCTTAGCACCCAAAGTGGAACAAATAGAACGGCAAGAGGGTTGTTGTCAAGACAATATATATATCAATCTTCTTGTTCGGATTATGGGCCCTTACATTCACAACGAATTGGCAATTTGTGTTGAGGTGCGTGTTGAGGTTGAAGTTAGTGATCTGTATTTTGTCGACAGAGTATTTGGGGATCCTAGGTTGGAATACCAAATATAGAATGCCACAGGAAATGGTGATGATTGCGACAAGCACAAATAAAAATCAAATCGTGTAGCACAAGTAGCGGCAATAGGAGTTTCGGTGGGAGGTCATGAGTAGTATCTAGGAATCTACCGTGTTCGTAAGACTTGGTCTCTTGGAAACTTAACTCTCATCTTCCTGCCTGAAGGAGGATAGACCCTGTCTTTCTCAGACGGAACACTGGATTTGGGCACCACAGTGAGCTTGACTTCCTGTTTTCATATTCGCCTGCGTTTTTCTCTACTTCTTTGTTAGTTGGGTGCACTCACTAGATATCTGCAAAAATTCCACTATGCAAATGGTCGTTGATTTCGATGCTCATAGCATTTCAAACCATTCAAGGAGTTCATTCCTATTCCATCCAAAGAAAGGCATGATATCACGTCTGAAAATCCACAAAAAAAAATTCATATTTGAAACAATATTGACGAAATGGATAATCTTTAATATAATACTTAACCACCCCAATTCATTTCAGTGTTTTGTTTCCCTACTTAAAATATAATAAAAATAATAAACCCTTAAATTATAAGATTGTTGAAAATATTTTGCAAAATGTGGAATGAAGATAAACCTTGTGAAATTTTCATTTTTCATCCCGAAACAAAATTCCATGATTTCAGTGTTTCGTTTCTCTACTTCAAGAATATGTTATTTCTTTTATAACCTTTTACTCTCATATTTCCATATTACCATTAAAGCACCATCATTAAATGTAGAAATGACTTTTGAAAATCGATAACCTTTAATTTTTTATAACCGCGGGTCCCTTTATTTTCGGTATTGCCATTCTAAGTTGTCCCGTGACATGACATTCAAAAAAATCCTTTCTTAGGATGCCTTTAATTGAGTTTTCATATGAACCATATAGTACTCACTCCTCATAATCAATACCTTCATCACTATTTCTGTGTGGGAGTTTGGGTTATAATTTTGGGTTTTAATATATGGTTTCGGGCACAGGATTTATTAAAATAAAATTATTTTATTTTAAAAATAAACTAATAATCAATGAATAATGGTACTGAATTTTATTTTAAAAATAAAGTAATAATAAGTGAATAATAGTAGTGAAGCAAGTGGTATTTTGAATGATTATTTTTATTTTTAATTGATAATAATTATTTAATTTTAATTTTAATTTTTTATATAAATTTGATAAAAAAAATTATTGATAATAATTATTTAATTTTAATTTTAATTTTTTATATAAATTTGATAAAAAAAATATTATAATTTAATTAATTATTGGAAATTTCAATTATATAATTTTATTTTTTTTATTTTAAAATTACTAAATTTATTAGAATTTAGAAAAATTAATCTCACAAAACAAAACTTAAAAATAAACTCACAAAAAAATGAATTTATGTGCTTATTAATTTACTTGGTTAAAAATGTTAAAAAAATAAACTCACAAAAAAATTGAATTTACATGCTTATTAATTTATTTGGTTAAAAATGTTACAATAAAAATGTTCCAGTACATATTAATTAATTAAAATGTAATGAATTTTATAAAAATCAATCTATAATAATTAGAATGAGAAAGATAGTCAAACACGCAAACAAGTACACTAAGTATCTTTTAAAATATAATCAATAATGATATAATGCTTTTAACTTGTATACAAATTAGTCTTAGATATATATAGGAGTTTGGGCCTATTAGAGTGCACCATAATTAACATGAAGTGTGAATGCATGCCAATTGCACAATGTGTATCAATATAATCATCACACGTGATCACAAGGGTATCCATTAACAGTTTACGATGTAAATCAAGATTAATCAACATAACTCCAACATTCCCCCCCCAAACTTTAAGATTGTTTTTGAGATGCAAATAAGGAAAGTTGACATGAACGACAACTTTGAGACCACGTGTAGTGATTAAGGCATTGACACATTCATAGATATATATTTGACCAAGTAAATATAACATCACGACATCCTCCCCTAATACACACTTGGGATAATTGTGGAAAGAAAGATCAAATAGCCAAATTAATATTACAATAACCCCCCATTAACACACAATTGAGTAAGGACTACAATGATGACCAATGCTAACAACATCTTGATGATGACAAGGTGAAAGAAACTCTCAACAAAGATTCCTTATGTTGAACTATAATGCCCAAAACACCTTCACATGAACCTCTTTGGAACCAATGAAGAAAATACAAGTTGAAACAAAGGCCTTCCTTTGGGATTGCAATGTCCAACATATCTTCACATGAACCTCTGTAGAAGTAGCGAAGAAACACAACTTAAAGGAGCATATGCATAGGTTGTGAGATCGAAGAATGAAGTCTCGTATTGATGTTAAAGAATAATTGCCAAAAAATAAAATAAAGATGGAAAAGAGCACATTGAAGTTAAAAGTGATTTGATGATGTTGCATGCAAGTGTCAAAGGTTAATAAGAATGTTTCAATCACATAAATGGTATCATTGAAACCTACTCTACAAGACTTGGATGACTCGAGTATCATTAAAAATCACTTGCAAGCACAAGCAACATGTGCCAAATGGGTGATTTGGGTTGTTAAGGGGAAAGAGCCCTGAAAGGTCCTCCTTAGACATCAATTTATCTATGGTCCATCACTAGATAAACATTCATGGTAGGGGATTTCTCTTCAAACCTCTTCATTATTCCTTCTCATGTTATAGTTATTTACACCTTTGTTTTATGAAGCATGTGGAAACCCTAGGAGGCTATCAAATCCTTTCTCTCTTCAAAGGAGCCTTTAGTCTAGCAAAATTCTCATATGAGATCCAAAGGCCCTTAACAAAAAGTATGGGAGAGGTATAAATAAATTTGGGAAAGTTTGGATGGTGTGGTTAGTTATTGCACATAAATACGAAGTTGTACTCTTTATGTAACAATTGGATTTGGGGAAAATCGTAGGTATAACTAGGGAAAATGGCACTTTGTTCTCTATATATGTGAAAGGAGTGGGCACAATTGTGATATACACATGAAAAGGCATGGTTCAAGGTCCACACCTAAACCATCCAAA
>JZKD02S1666276.1:74984-90506 GCA_000966675.3 Picea glauca
TAGAAGCATAGATTCTACATTCGCCCATTCAATCGTCATTTGTTAAGCACTCAACACACCCTAAAAATCTATGACCATTTTCTTTTTGGGTACCACTCGATCGTTTTCATTGTCTATTTTCACCTCAGTTACGAAACTGATACATTCGCCTACCTTTTGTGTTTCATGTTTGAAACGATCAAAGTTTTCTTGAACATACAACAAGGAACCTTCTTAACTCTTAAATAAACTTAACAACTACTCAAGGAATCGACGATCTAAAAATTTTCCCTGACTCGCTTAGGAAGTTCGACATCGGCAGGGATAAAAGGTGAAGGAAATCGCTTGAGAATTCAAAATAGCTAAGCGATGATCTCCATCGACGTCGGAGGATGACAGCCTTTCTTTTCTATGAATAAGCCTCCGGAAGGATCTTGCCGAAGACCGATCCATTCAGCTTCGGCAGATAAATATAACAATAGGCGTCGCGCAAATGGAAAGTGACATTGTCGACCCCCGATATAATTTCGGCATCGAAAAGTTAATACGAGTTAACCTGCAAAGAAAACCATGCATTAATTTTACTTTTCTCGACGCCATCTAAGCATTGGCAGCCATTGTATCTACCCCATTATGTGATTTCGACACGTATGAGGTCCCCAAGTTCATTTCCTACCCACTAGCTGGGTGCTCTCTTTATGTTTAGATATTTTAATGACCCCCAATTAATAACGCCACGTTAACATCAACTGATATCGAAAATTTTAACAGAGAATACATCAACGAACTTACAAATTCAATGATAACAACTATAAAATCCCATGATGAGCACGAAGAAATTTAAATAAGAAGACACGTTTAATTCACATCCGAAAGGAGCTGATACATTCAAAACACTTTAAAATTATTCATACAATCAAAAATCATGTCATTCTTGGTTTACATACAAGTAGACAACCCCGACGACCCGATTAACCGAACCAGTCGTAGTAATAATGAAAAACCCTTACAAAAGAGAGAAAAAATTGTCAAGCGTCACTTCCGAGGATGCAAGGCAAGGACACACCCACTATATATCTCCTTTGCATTTGTCCTCTCTCAGACTGTCCTTCGCACTTTGTAATATCTCCCTCTCCTCTTCTGTTGTCATCCTCTACGCCTCGCGTAATTGCACAATTGTATCTTTCACTTCTCGAAGCCACCTTTGGAGCCAAATTGTGCTACCTTCCTGACCCTGCGACACCGATACCTCTCGGTTATTCACTACCAATTGGCTTCGTAACTCTCTATTCTCTTGGTAGAGTTCAACTATTGCAAGTTGGGCCCGCTCTAATTGTTGAGCGGGACTCTTGATGGGAAGACCCTGTGCTTTTTTATTTTCCTTTCGTCTTCTGCTTCCTCTATCGGTAGTCCCAACCGGCTCCTACTAGTTGATAAGCATCGCAAACCCCTTAGGGGCTCGACGTACACTTAGCTAGGCCAAGAGACAGTCCTCCTCTCCTTTTCTCGTATCATTCCTAGGCCTTCCTCTTCTCCGTGGTTTCCACTCCTGAGAAAGCACGTTTCCCAGCATACCTCTCTTAGACATACCTTTTTCCACCCCAATCTCTACTGGGAACGTCGACACCATCTCCAAGAAAGAGCATGTACCTCTTGTTGGCATTTCAAAGACACGGGAAGCTAATAAGAAAGAGTCCCAGGTACGTTGGGGCTCGGACCTGGCACTCTGGCTACCTCGCATACCCCATCCCATGTTTGAAGGGGATACCATAATGCAACAACGTAGGGAATCAGGCATCTACAGGTGATAAAGGAATACTACACGGGACTCCGCCAAGACAAACTCGCCAAAGCATAATTCCAGACAATATAATCTCAGCATATGCGTAGAATTTCCCACAAAACTCATGGGATTTATACAAAAACGAAGGATAAAAACAAAGTGTGCCAATAAGACACTCGCGCCTCGTGGCATGATTTTTTTAAGACTCGATGCACCACAGCTACTCGATGGATGCAATCCAGAACATGTAAACACCGTCGGTCAGAGTTGCAGGGAATGTGCGGTACGACCCTTCCGATATTTTTAAACTGTAGAACCTCTGTTATTGACGAATGTTGTTTGATCACGTAAGTATAAAAACGACTGAGACTAGCGAGCTACATAGGTACGCATCAATCTTTTCAGTTTTCTTATGTCTTATCATAGGTTTCTTAATCTTTAAACTACTTCTACCTTGATTACAGAAAAAATCCTCCCGACTACCGAACAGAGCTCATCCTATGGCCTCGTCGAAGAACTCGAAAGAAACATCAAATTTGAATTGTCAGAGAAATGAAGGATTTTAGGCTCCTTGAGTTCGACACCCCCAATGAATTTATCAACTTGAGAAGCGTTCAAGATGCATACCAAACAAGACTCACTATGGGCCGAAGAATGCACAAAGATAACCGATCCAAGACCAGGGAAAGTGCAACAATTCGTGGAAAACCCAATTAGAGCTTGAACTATGTTGCAACAGCTAAACGCCAGTTTGGTAAAGTATTGAGTGCATGCAGAAGATATCATAGGAGTATATGAATCCCTAATGGAATAGCACAGATTCCCATGGGCTCAAACCTGTGAAGATATGTTTATCAGTTCGTCTGAATAGGAAAGAATTCATCCTTTTTAAAAAATATCTTGGGTGGACTGTTAAAGAAATTGTTGGATGATCACACCATGTGGCGATTTTTGTTTTGTTCAAACTGTACTTATTCGTTAATTTCGATTGAATTTTTTATTATAAATAAGGACATCAACCAATTAGTCAAGGTCGACGGTTGTTGTAAGAACTCTTTTTTTGTTGTTGTTGAGAATTATTTTGAGACTGCTATGAATTTAGAAGTCCTTATGGACTAGAGACAAACTATTTCTATCAGATGTAATGTGATTGCACTTGGAGAAGAACTACTTGCTATCATGTTTCATGAATGATGCAGTAATGAGTAAGAGCAATCAATTATGTTGTCAAGTTATCTTGTGCAATGTCTTGATGTTCTTTTCTTTCATTATGGAGATAAATCGTTGTTTTTCTTGCCATTATCTTATTACATATGTGCTTTCTTTTTTATAGTTAGTTTCTCAGATAGTAATTGGATGCTCATTTGGTTAATGTATTAGTACTAGGCCCTTTGGCATAGAATCATTGTATGCATGTTTGAGCAGTGGGTTATCCCAAGCTCATCCTCTTCGCAGTAGTTAAAACTCAATCCTGTTACTATTCAAGTTGGTTTATACTGGCTTGCGTCTCTCATACCAGCCCCACTCAAGAGAAAATACAAAGAAGAATAGTCCTAACTGAAGGAAGGGCCTTCACAAGAAAACAAAAATCCCATCGATAAATTGGTTAGATTGCAAGATCTGGAGAACCATTCCATATTAAGCACTACAGAGTCTAATTGGGTCTCAGTGGTGGGCTTGGTTCCTAGTATTAAGTCAATGGATTTAAGCCCCATCAACAGAATTGGCGCTAGAAGGAGGGCCTGAGAATGAATGGTTGAGTATATAATTTATGTAGTAATTCTAACATCCTACATATTCGTAACAGTCCACATGCATGGCTAATCATTCAATAGATATCCCACACTTACTAAATACCCACGAAGCGGGTAACTCACCCAGCCCGAGGAAGAATCTTTTCACCCTGAAATACCTTACGCCCTTCCTCACGAGGAAGTGAATCAATTCCGAAGAATCACTAGAGCCTACGCACGAGAAATCGGTGCGTTGTCCTTAACTCCCATCCCCCCTCGAAGAAAACAACAAAGTAGACCAGTGGCTACCACTCCCTATGAATTTTTCTTACACTCCATAGAAGACTTAATAGATTTTTCAATTACCAAAATCCAAGAACCTCTTGATCTAATACCCGAAACGCAAGCTGGCAACATCTCCGAGCCAAGTGATTGTTCGGAAGAATATGAGCTCAAATTGGATTCCGAATATATGGAAGGTAATAATGATCATGAGGAGGAAATGGAAATTCCACTTCAATACAACCAACCTTGGTTGGTCGGAGATGCTCTGGTCGTCCTGGGATGAGTACATAATCTTCCCCGACACCCAGAAAAACTTCTCCCCAAGTACGATCCTCAAACTTCAGGTTTACCTAAAGATCATATCAAGAAGTTCATACTCGCGATAAGGCGTATGAATGGTCAACATGATTATGTAGTCTATAGGCTCTTTCCCTACACATTTAAGAACTCAACTTCCATGTGGAATTTTAATCTGTCGGTAGGATCCATAACCAGTTGGACCAAGTTCCAGAATGACTTTTTAGAAAACATTGTGGAGGAAACTACCATGGGAGCTCTGATGGTTGAGTTTTTCACAGCCACCATGAGACCAAAAGAGAGGGTCAAATATTTCAATCAAATACTCATGACCATCTTAAACAAATTCCAGTGAACAATGAAACCAAATCAAGAGTTGCAAATCGAGGATTATGCCAAAATGCTTCCGGCTTCTATTTCTATGTTCCTAAAAAGGGCCACTAAGAAAACCCTCACGGAAAACTTTGAAGAGGCCAAGATGATAGAATTCCATATGAAAGGATGTAAAGAAGTCCAGGCCTCTTTGATGTAAAGGAATTCCATATGAGAGACCCAACCCCCTCCTAGGAGAGGACTCCTTTTAACAAGACCGTCGGGGAAACCAGACGAACTAACTCCTGACAAGGGTAATGGAGATATAGAATACCTGCAACGCATGGTTAAGAAATTATCTAATGAGATCATAGACATGAAGAGAAGCGTAGGGGAGGGAAACCAAAGCCAAAATCCCTATAAGCCTTTCTTTAAAAGAAACCAGCCTTTTAAAGCAATTGAACCTCCCCTAGCCAACTTAAACATCAACCTAGGGAATGTTGCATCTGATTCTTTCTGTACTTATCACCAGGATAACCACTCCGAAATAGAATTCCTTCAATGGTTCCACACCATGAATTTAAAGGACAATCATTTTTTGGATGAAGTCTCCCAGACCGAACAATCAAGTAGTTCAGCCATGAATATTGTCGGTCAGGAAGAGGCCAACCCACCGCAAGACACAACCATGTTGATATGGGATCCCGATGTGATCGTGCCTTCGGATGATTTGTTTGAGCCTCGAGAACAACCCATAGAATTTTCGGTAATACAGACACATATTAAGGGTCAACCCGGCCTGAAAGATACCGACGCCACCCAAGCCTCACAAAGTAAGTTAACTCTCGATTGCCCGAAAATACCTTTTGTACCCGGTAAAAATCCTATAAGCATCCATACCCAGGAATCTCCCAAACTAGATTACAACGTAGTCAAAGATTTGAATAAGCTAAAGGATAATATATCGGTTATGGACTTATGTAGGATTCCTCAGCAGAAATACTTTATGTTCCAAGCTCTGAGCTTGGTAGAAGACCCGACCACAGACAATGGTCAGAAGAAGAATCTATCCCCAATAGATCTGGCGAGCAAGCCAACCGTAAATACCTACTCGAAAGGTAGGAAGGAGAGGCCTTTTGTATCACCTTTCCTTTTAACATTTGAAGTCTTCAATAGAGACCTTCACAATTGTCTGGTAGATTCTAGGGCGTCTTCTAATGTCATGCCCTTGGTCATCTGTAATAAATTAGGTGTTTTCCCTCTCAAAAGTGATAAGCATGTCATACAACTGGATAGAACCCAAGTCAAGGTCATGGGAGAGCTCAAATATGTGATGATCAGGATAGCGACACATCATAATTTTGTGCAAGTGATTGACATCATCGTGGTGGATATCCCTGAGGCGTATAGGCTATTGTCAAGCCGAGATTGGTCTGAAAATATAAACGAATATTTCAGCACAGACCGGGTGCACCTTTCACTACCGCTAAAGGGATACAAGAACATGATCATAATCGATAGGGAGAGATATCTGAAGCATACAGTCACTGATCTAGAAACCCCAAACGAACCAGCCTCTACTGATTTCCCCATATTGGGCAATTATTCCTGTGATTCTCACTTCGGGAAATTTTCTCCTCTCCTGTCCAAATTTTTTCTTACCCAAAACTCTGAGATGAATTACCAAGAGGAATTGCCATGTCGACAGAAGATTCTCTCTTCTATCAAAATCCTGTGCTGGGACGTGTGGCAGAAAAAATTGAGAAACAAAACATTGATGATGGTAGAGAAAGGAATGATTGTCGTTCAGGAATTTGGACCCTCTATTTTGATGTATCCAAATCACAAGAAGGGTCAGGAGCATGGTGCATCCTCATCAATCAGAAGGGTAAATGTCATTTCTTGTCCTATAGACTAGAATTCGAGTGTACCAACAACACTGCCAAGTATGAATCTCTAGTACAAGGCTTAAAGAAAGCCATAGATCTAGATGTCAAAGAATTGAAAGTTTTCAAAGACTCTGAGATTATTGTTAGACAAGTAAGAAATACTATACATTGCAATTCACCTCATCTTAATAACTACCAGGAGGAGGTTCATAGGTTAATAGAGTGCTTTGAGGCATTCAATATCACTAGGATTCCTAGAGCAAATCTTGTTCCAATGAGGAAAAAGTTAGGAGATATTTGACTATGCGTAGACTTTCGGAACATCAACCTAGGTTCAAAAAAAGACAATTATCCCATCCCTCCAATGGAACAACTCTTGCAGACAGTGTTGGGCTCGAAGATTTTCTCTCTACTAGATGGTTTCTCAGGCTACAATCAAGTGTTGGTTACAGAGGAAGACCGTTTAAAAACCACCTTCCAAACCAAATGGGGGACCTTCACTTATAAACGCATGCCTTTTGGGTTAATCAACATAGGAGCAACCTTCCAAAGGGCCATGGACGTGGATTTTCCAGGACTTATTAATAAGTGTGTGATGGTGTATTTAGATGACGTAACTGTGTATTCGAAGAATAGTGAAGAGCACATCCAACACTTAACTCATATTTTTGAGAGATACAGGAAATACGGTATATCACTGAACCCTAAGAAAACTATCTTTGGTGTCAAGGAAGCTAAGTTGTTAGGTCATATTATATCTCAAGCATGGATTTGCATAGACACAGAAAGTATTAAGGCCATAGCTCAACTCCCTCTACCCCATAACAAGAAAGATATGCAGTCATTTTTCAGGAAAATCAATTTCGTGAGGAAATTTACTCCCAATTTTTCCGGAATCATCAAACCCTTACAAAATATGATTCCCAAGGATGTCGAATTTAAGTGGGATGATGAGAAAAAAGACACTTTCAACAATATCAAAGTTGCCATATCCTGGGCATCGGTGTTGCGAAGTCTCGATTTCAATAGAGACTTTTTCCTTTATACTTTTGCCTCTGCCCAATCTCTAGTTGCGGTTTTGACACAGAAGGATGATGACAACAACGAAGCCCCACTTTCATTTATGAGTACAAATCTTCAAGGAGATGGGATAAATTACCCTACCATAGACAAGCAGGCCTACGCAGTCTATAAGGCAATAAAGTGTTTCAAGTATTACATCCTCAAGAATCACACTAAGGTGATTGTGCCACACCCAGCGGTCTAATCCCTGTTCACCCAACAAGAAATGGGAGAAAGAAGATGAAACTGGATGGCAGTAGTCCAGGAATTTGATCTAGATATAAAACCTACCAAACTAGTAAAGGGACAAGGTTTGTGCAAGCTCACAGCCGAAGCCCAGGATCAAGCAATTGAAGATTCCGAGTGGGAAAATGAAATATCACTATGGTGTGGCGAAGTAGCATACATCTCCCCAGGACAAGGCACCTGGTACAAGGATTTAACTTATCTTCTACATCATGGGACTTGTCCCGAGAACTTCAACCCTAGGGAAAGGAAAGCCCTGAGGTTAAAATTGGCACAGTATCACCTTATAAATTCAGTGCTCTTCTGGATCAACTATGATGGGGTACTATTGAGATGTCTCAAATGTGAAGACACTAACAAAGTGTTAAAGGAACTCCATGACGACCCCACTGGAGGACAATTTTCAGGAAACACCACCGCTCATAAAATTTTGAGAGCCAACTATTACTGGCCCACCTTGTTCAAAGACGCTCATACTTATGCAAGGAACTGTAAGACTTGTCGAATAAGCTCTGGAAAGGAGAAAATGGAAGCAGTCCCACTTCAGCCTGTGACTATCTCTAGGCATTTTGATTAGTGAGGTTTGGATATCATAGGAGAAATTACGCCTAGCTCTGCAAAAATCCACAAGTACATTCTGACTGCCACTGACTATTTCACAAAATGGGCAGAGTCCATTCCTCTAACTCATGTGAACAAGAAGGTAGTAATCCAATTCATAGAACAGCAGTTGATCACAAGGTTTGGTGTCCCCTCAATTCTGGTCTTTGATAATGTAGCTTACTTCTCTTCTACCCTATTAACAGATTTTTCTATGGACAAAGGAATCATAATCAAATACTCTGCAAATTACTACCCTCAGGCAAACGGTGTGGTGGAATCAACTAATAAGAATCTGGTAAGGATACTAAAGAAGAAGGTTACATATAACCAAAGGAATTGGCATAACCAACTTCATAATGCCCTATGATCTGATAGGGTCACACCCAAAGAATTTGTAGGTAATTCCCCATACTTTTTGGTCTACGGACAAGAAGTCATCCTCCCAAACGAGCTCTATCTACCATCTCTTCAATTGGCCCAAGATTCCAACGAGGAGCCATCGTCGTCCATGCAACAAAGAATCAACACTCTGCTCATGTTGAAAGAAGAGAGAGAAAAGGCTAAGTCAAAATTATTAGCTCACCAACATATAGTGAAAATATGGTTCGATAAGCATAAAGTTGAAGAGAAGAATTTTCAAGTAGGAGACTTAGTCCTGAAATGAGACAGAGAGAATGAACCAAAGGGGAAACACTCTAAATTTTAGAACCTGTGGCTTGGAACTTTCTAGGTGGCTAAGAAGATCGGGGCAGGCACTTACCGGCTGTAGAATCTGAGAGGGGAACCTGATGCCCTCCCAATAAATGGCCAAGCCCTAAAAAAATACTTTCAATAAATAAATAAAAACATATATATACATATAATAATAAAATCAGTTAATATGGATAAAAGAAATACCAAATATATCTACTTGTGGTTCATAAATACCTCAAGGGAAACAAAGTAGAAGCAGAGATTTTGCATTCGCCCACTCAATCACCATTTGTTGAGCACTCAACACACCCTAAAAATCTATGACCATTTTATTTTTCGGTACCACTCAATCGTTTACATTGTCTGATTTCACCTCAGTTACGAAACTGATACATTCGCCTACCTTTTGTGTTTCTTGTTTGAATCGATCAAAGTTTGCTTGCACGTACAACAAGGAACCTTCTTAACTTTGAAAGAAACTTAACAACTACTCAAGGAATCGGTGATCTAAAAGTTTTCCCTAACTCGCTTAGGAAGTTCAGCATCGATAGGGGTAAAAGGCGAAGGAAATCGCTTGAGAATTTGAAATAGCCAAGCATCAATCTCCATCGGCGTCGGCCGATGACAGCCTTTCTTTTCTATGAATAAGCCTCAGGAAGGATCTTCCAAAGACCGGTCCATTCGGCTTCGGCAAATAAATATAACAGTAGGCGTCGCGCAAATGGAAAATAACATTGTCAACCCCCGATACAATTTCGGCGATGAAAAGTTATAATGTGTTAACCCGCAAAGAAAACCATGCATTAATTTTACTTTTCCTAACTCCATCCAAGAATCAAAAGCCATTCTACCTAACCCCTTATGTGCTTTCGATGCATATGAGGTCCCCAAGTACATTTCCTACCCGCTAGTCAAGTGCTCTCTTTATGTTTAGATATTTTAATGACCCCCAGTTAATAACGCCACGTTAACATCAATTGATATCAGAAATTTTAACGGAGAATACATCAATGAATTTACAAATGCAATGATAACAATTATAAAATCCCATTATGAGCGTGAAGAAATTTAAATAAGAAGACATGTTTAATTCACATCCAAAAGGAGCAAGATACATTCAAAACACTTTCAAATTCTTCATACAATCAAAACTCTTGTCAGTCTTGGTTTACATACAAGTAAACAACTCGGATGACCCGGCTAAATGGCATGGTCACAGTAAGAATGCAAAACCCTTACAAAAGAGAGAAAAAATTGTCAAGCGTCACTTTCGAGGACGCAAGGCAAGGACCTGCCCACTATATATCTCATGTGTGTTGGTCCTCTCTCAGACTATCCGTCGCACCTTGTAATATCTCCCTCTCCTCTTATGTTTTCATCCTCTGCGCCTTGCATAATTGCACAATTTTATCTTGCGCTTCTCGAATGATGTAGGAGCATCGTATGCAACCAGCCAAGCAAGCATAAAGGCGAAAGACAGCTGGAAAAGCACCAGTGCACATTTTGAAATGTTTTGAAACATTAATGAGCGGATATTAATGTAATAGCTAGGGGAAACATACTTACATTTATATCTTGGAGTTGTGAATAGATATTGAGCAATTGCTCTCATCTGTTGAATGTAATAGGTATTTAAGTCTGTTTAATGAAAGTAGGTAGATTTGATTTAATAGATTAGACATTTTAGAAGCGTAGGAGGGAAAATGGATATAGACACCCTCACCCTTATATCATTGTAATAGGAATATTATGATGGTTCAGATTTCATAAGTTGTAGAGTTGTAGCAGAGAACTGTAGAGGAGAACCCATGTATAGGAGAACTTGAGTTAATATATAAAGCTTTGACTCAATTTTCAGGGTGTTATGATGCTTATTGTTTACATTTGTTAAATGGTATGTTTACAATTGTTTTATTTTCTCTGTTATGCATTTGTTTCAATGTTTTTCGGGTGTATGATTTCATGTTGAGTGTATGAAGTCTGAGAGAGGAGAAGAATGAGTTTCAATTGTTTTTCTTCCTGAGAATTCCTGGAAAGAGTGCAGTGAATGTCCGCAAGGTGTGCATTGACGAGGATCTGAGTTTTATCTCAGAAAGCTCAAGAGAGATATCATTGTTCTCATAACCAGCAAAAGTGCAGGTGAGGCACAAATTCATGCAAGGTGTGTGTAGGCTGGTTGAATCCTTAGAACTTATAAACTAAGGTGAAGGTTGAAGGACTACTGTTGCAAGAGTGCACAGGGTAGAAGACTCAAATAACCAAAGGTTATTTGAAAATTTCCGCAAGGAGTGCGAGCAGGATTCCTTTTGGGGGCTTGAGTTTGCAAGTGAGATATCGGGATGGATAGCACCTTTGAAGTGTTCAAATGGAGGTGGAGATTGAAATCATCTCACAGAAGTCAAGTTCAGGTGGAAGGATGCCAAGTCATTTTGTCCAGAGATCCTTGAAGAAGAGTGAACAAACGGTGAAATTTCTTTGTGGAAGAAGTGTTGAAATCAGAAGGAGTAGCGACCATTGGATGAGAAGAAACAGGAGCCATTGATTCCCCTTTGGAGTGGAATTTTGGCATTTCGGCATTTCAGGGTTCAGCATTTCGACAATTTCGATGACAAGGAGCTGGGGCACTTTGCGTTGAAAACCCCGAAGTTGTGAAACACGACGTGTCTTTGGAGTAGGTCTGTGGTCACAGAGGAATCAGTCACATGGACCGAGATTTGGTCAGGGGATAATATTCATTGAGTCCATTTTGACATTTCGACATTTCAGGGCTCGGGAAGTAGAGGAGGTTGTGATTTTGGAAGTGAGAGTTTCAAACTCCTGGTTCACGAAATCTCGAAAGATCCAAATCCGTTGGATCGAGGAAGATCTCAACCATAGATCACGTAGGAGGTGAGGCTTCAGGAATTAGGGAATCGAAGTTTCGAAAGGTAAGGAAACTCTCTGCTATGTATTTTCATGAATCACAAAATCCCGAAGAGTGAAAGGAAAAATTCCCAAAAGGTTGAGGGACAATAGCCATTGGGTCCCAATCGAGTTTCGACGTTTCAGGACTCAAGAGGTAGAGTTGCATGGTCAACATAAATCTCGAAATCACGAAGATAGAAACGTCGAAAGGTGGGTCCCAAGTATCAGTCAGAGGGTACGTGTGGTGGAAGTCAAAGGAGTGGTCAAGGTTCGGATAAAATCCTGAAAGAACGTAAGACATTAGATCAAGGTAGGCCCACAACCATCAATCTCGCCAAAGGAGAAATTTTGGAGTTCGGGAAATGGAGTGACCAGTGGTTGGGGTCACTACATTTCAAACTCCCGGTTACCAAAATCCCGATACAACCAGAACCATTGGATCGAGGGATGCTCATAGCCATCGATCTCGTCTAAGGAAGCGATTTCGAGTTTCGGGGTTTGAAGAGTCAAAAGACTCGACTCTCTTGCATCGTTGAGTCATGAAATGCGAAAAGTGTCTCTTGGCTTGGCCAGAGGTCATATCTAGTGGTCGTGTGGAGGTGAAGACTCATTCCTAGTGCACATTGTGCAGGTGGGGTTTTCGTGAAGGACCTGTGGATCGGATTCATGGGGTTTCAGTGAGGGCCCGAAAGAACTGTTTCAGTTCTGTGGATTCGAAGAAGATCGATCCTGTGCAGATCTTGGCCCGAGGGTTAGGGGTCTGCGTCAATTGTGGTATCAGAGCACAAAACAAATTCTTTTCTTTCTGTATCAGAGAGAAAAGAGGAAAAAATTTCATCCATGCCACCGAGAAGAAGAGATAGGCAAATGCTTGATCCAGCAGTGGAAAGAGAAATGCGGGAGTTACGTGCCAGACTTGATTCTATGGAGACAGTACAGAGGTGCACAGTTGACGCTGGGCATATCAGTGAAGTTGAAAGTTAAAATGAAGTTGGAAATGAAGGAGAAGAAGTTGCAGTCAAAGATGCTACAGAAGAACGCCTATCCAGGGTTCTTGCAAGGATAGGTGCTAGGGAAAAAATGGACATTCCCATGTATGAGGGAAACTTAGATGTTGAATAACTTCTAGACTGGATTAGAGATCTAGACAAATACTTCGACTATAAGGATGTCGAGGAAGATAATAAATTCAAACATGTCATTACTAGACTTAAAGGGCATGCAGCACTGTGGTGGGATGAACTGCAGGCTGACAGACGCTGCAAGGGCAAGCAGAAAATCAAGAGCTGGGATAGAATGGTTGAAAAGATGAAAGCCAAATTTATACCCAGGGATTATCAAATCACTATGTTTCGAAGGATGCAAAATTTGAGACATAAGATGATGTCAGTGAAGGAATACACTAAAGAATTCTATAGGATAAACATCAGAGCAGGTCATCGGGAAAGCGATGATGAAAAACCTTGCAGGTACATGAATGATCTGTGATATGACATTCAATATGAGATGGGCATTATGACCATTCGAAATGTGGAAGATGCTTATCAGATATCTCTGAAAGTTGAAGAGAAGTTGAGCCGGAAGCAAGGTCAAAGAGGTCGAGGTAGAATTCAAGCCAGAGGCAAAACAATTGCCCAAGACAGAACTCAAAAACCTAAAGAAGAGGAGAAGAAACCTCAATCTGAGAGAGGAGCAAGCTCACAAGGAAGGAAGTATGCTGATAGAAATACTTTTCCTCGAACCAGAGGAAGAGGAAGAGGTAGAGGAGGTGAAGTGAAATGCTTCATCTGTGGAAAAATTGGACATAAATCCTATGAGTGTCGAGATAAGAAGAAATATGGTGGTGAAACTCACATTGCCAAAGATCAAGGATGGAATGTTGAGGTAGAAGACGTTGAGGGTGGAAGCTCTTTGATGATGAGGAAAGTTCTCTTAAAGCCGGAGAAGGAGGCAGAGAACTCAGCCCAAAGAAATAGTTTGTTTCGGACTGCTTTCAAAACTAAGGATATGGTATGCAATCTCATAGTGGATAGTGGTAGCACATACAATCTCGTATCTACAGAGATGGTAGAAAATATGGAGCTGGAGACTGTTGTACATCCAAGCCCATACAAAGTTTTGTGGATACAAAAAGGACATCAGGTAAATGTCACTAAACAGTGTTTAGTTGAATTTAAAATAGGAGGATATAAAGATGAAATATTATGTGATTTCATTCCCATGGATGTTTGTCATCTATTGCTAGGTAGACCATGGAAATATGACAAAAACGTAGTTCATGATGGGAGAAAGAACACATACACCCTAGAAAAAAATGGTAGGACTCACATGTTGTTGTCGATTAAGGATAAAGAAGTGAAAACAGAGATGAGAAACACTATACTTCTCATGAGTGGGAAGGAACTTCTTAATGAGGTTAAGAAGAAGGAAGACACACAATTTATTGTGGTCAAGAAGCCCAAAATTGTTTTGACCAGTACGAGAATAGATGATTTACCAGAAGAAATCCAGGAGTTGCTAGGAGAGTTTGTTGATATAGTGGTGGACGAACTACCTTGTTTGTTGCCACCTATCAGGAGTATAAGCCATCATATTGATCTTATACCTGGAGCCAGTTTTTCGAACAAAGTCGCGTATTCGTTGACACTGCAGGAAAATGAAGAAGTTAAGAGATAGTTCTAAGACTTAATGGACAAAGGATTGATTTGGGAGAGCTTGATTCCATGCGTTGTTCTAACAGTGCTCAGCCCAAAGAAAGACGGAGGCTAGAGAATGTGTACAAACTCAAGGGAAATCAATAATATTACCATCAAATATAGATTTCCATTGCCAAGGATGGACGACTTGATGGATTGCTTGAGTGGAGCAAAGTGTTTTTCAAAGATTGATTTGAAAATAGGGCATCATCAAATTCGAATGAGAGAAGGTGATGAATGGAAGACAACATTCAATATGAATGAGGGGTTGTATGAATGGTTTGTCATGCCATTTGGCTTAACAAATGTGCCTAGTACTTTCATGAGGTTGATGAATGAAGTCCTGAAGGATTTCATAGGGAAATTCCTCATTGTGTATCTTGACGATATATTAATTTTCAGCAAGACAAAAGTAGAACACTTAAAGCATCTAGTTGCAGTAATGAGGAGATTACAGCAAGAGAAATTGTTGATTAATATGAAGAAATCATCATTTATGAGTACAGAACTCATTTATTTGGGTTTTGTTATCTCTGAAAATGAATTAAAAATGGATCTGAAAAGATAAAGGCGATTAAGAATTGGCCATCGCCGAAGAGCATGTTTGAAGTTCGAAGCTTCCTTGGTTTGGATAGCTTCTATAGGAAATTCCTCTAAAACTTCAGCAGAATTAGCACACCGATGATGGATATGGTGAAGAAAAGACATAAATATTTTCACTGGACAGAGGAAGTAGAGAAGAGCTTCAACCTGCTGAAGAAGAAGATCACTGAGCAACCAATTCTAGTTTTGTCAGATTTTAGCAAGACATTCCAGGTCAGGTGTGGCGTGAGTGGATTTGCAATTAGAGCAATATTGAGCCAAGACGATAGGCCGATCACATATTTCAGTGAAAAATTGAATGAAGCGAAGATTAAGTATGTCAGATTACTGAGAGGGGGGCTGAATCAGTAATAGCATAATTATAATCCTTTTTCTTCAAATGTTATATCAATGTAGAATTATTATCCAATAATGAGCAGTAAGAAATAAACAATCAC
>JZKD02S1666276.1:97398-112822 GCA_000966675.3 Picea glauca
TTACCCATCAAACAAACTTGGGTCCATTACCCAAACCTGGGGTCTCCAACTTCTCATGGCCATAACTCTCTAACCGTGAGGAATTATGTGACGTCCCACATACCACCGGAAATGAAATGACAAGCACTATCCATATAGGATATTTTCCCTAACAAAATCACTTTACTTCATCTCATTATTCCATAATTAAGCACGGGTTCTCTTACTCCACAAAGCATCTTCCCGTGAGGGCTTTCACCACAAAGCATCTTCCCGTGAGGGCTTTCACCACAAGGGGACCACTTTGGAGTTCATCCATATTTACTTCTTATCAACAGTGACAAAAAAATAATGAGTCAAATTTACATCAAACAATATTGGGTCCATTACCCAAACCTTTGTGCTATGGGTCTTTCTTCAAGGGTTGACATCAATGACAACCAACCTTAATCAACAAAGTACTCCACATATGACAAAGAATTCTATGCAGTCATACAAGCACTGAAGAAATGGAGACAATATTTGGTTCCCAAGGAGTTTGTTTTGTACAGCGATAATCACGCTTTACAATTCATGACTCGACAGGAGAAATTGAACCAAAAACATGCTGAATGGGTTGAATTCATGCAAAATTTTACTTTTGTGACTAAGCATATTTCTGGGACTGCTAACAAAGTTGTTGATGCTTTGAGGAGGAAATGTTTTCTTATGCAAGAATTCAGAGTCAAGACTTTGGGTTTTGATAACCTTAAAGAAATGTATAGGGATGATCCATACTTCAAGGAGGCATATGAGGCATCTGAGAATCCATCTCTCAGGGATAGGAGCCAATGGACTGAATACATGATCCAGGATGGATTATTGTTCAGGGGAAATCAGCTATGTATTCCAAAATGCTCCATGAGGGGGGATTTGTTGAAAGAAAAACACAATGGAGGATTGGCTGGACATTTCGGTCATGACAAGACATTCTCAAAGTTGAATGGCTCATATTTTTGGCCAAGGATGAGGACAGATGTCAAGAAATTTGTGGACAGGTGCAGAATTTGTCAGCACACGAAAGGAAAAAGGCAGAACACAGGGTTATACCAACCATTACCCATACCTAAAAGGTCGTGGGATGCAGTGAGCATGGATTTTGTATTGGCACTGCCAAGGACACAGAGAGGATATGATTCAATCTTTGTGGTAGTCGACAGATTTTCAAAAATGGCACATTTCATACCATGCCAGAAAATGAGTGACACAACTCATATTGTGAACCTGTTTTTCAAGGAAGTCGTCAGACTTCATGGTTTTACAAATAGTATCGTGTCTGATCGAGATACCAAGTTCATAGGGAATTTCTGGAGGACCTTATGGAAGAAGTTGGGGACAAGTTTGTCTTTTATCTCAGCATATCATCCTTAAACGGATGGACAGACAGAAGTCATGAACAATAGCTTGGGAGATTTGTTAAGAACATTAGTGACTGAACACCACAGTCAATGGGATCACATTCTGCCACAGGCAGAATTCGATTACAATGATTCACTCAATAGAAGCATAGGGCAGAGTCCATTCCAGATTGTATATGGAATGCAGCCAAGGGGAGTTTCTGAATTGAAAGATTCGGAACAAATGAATTCAGGAGTGATAGTGCAGATGACTTTGCAGAAGGAATGAAGGAGCTTCACAGCTGAGTTAAGGAGTGATTGCAAACTTCAAGTCAAGAATACAAGCGGAGAGCAGATCAACACAAGTGAGAACTTCAATTTGAAGTTGGTGATGTGATTCTTGTGCATATGAGGAAGGAAACGTAAAATAAGCTAAAGATGAAAAAGATTGGACCTTGCAAGGTCATAAGGAAATTTGGGGCAAACGCATATGAGATTGAATTACCCGATGGGGTCAGAATCTCACCGATATTCAATGTTTTGGACTTGTACCCTTACAAAGCTGAAGAAGCAAGGGCAGAGGAGGAATAGAAAGAGGTTCAATGGACAAAACAAAATCCTATAGCTAAAAATCCATAGATGGAAGGCATAATTGACAAAAGGATTAGCAAAAAGACCAGGAGGAAAGAGTATTTTGAATGCTTGGTCAAGTGGAAAGGACATCCAGTTGAGGATGCCAGTTGGGAAGATGGAACAGCAATTCATAGGCATGGACAGACCATGCAAGAGATCATGAACAGGAGTTCATGAAAATTTTCAAGAAAGGGAGTATGATGCAGGAGCATTGTATGCAGCCAGCCAAGCAAGCATAAAGGCAGAAGACAGCTGGAAAAGCACCAGCGCACATTTTGAAATGTTTTGAAAAATTAATGAGCAGATATTAATGTAATAGCTAGGGCAAGCATACTTACATTTACATCTTGGAGTTGTGAATAGATCTTGAGCGATTTCTCTCATCTGCCAAATGTAATAGGCATTTAAGTCTGTTTAATGAAAGTAGGTAGATTTGATTTAATAGATTAGACAGTTTAGAAGCGCAGGAGGGAAAATGGATATAGACACCCTCACCCTTGTATCATTGTAACAGGAACATTATGATGATTCAGATTTCATAAGATGTAGAGTTGTAGCAGAGAACTGTAGAGGAGAGCCCATGTATAGGATCACTTGAGTTAATATATAAATATTTGACTCAATCTTTAGGGTGTTATGATGCTTACTATTTACATTTGTTAAATGGTATGTTTACAATTGTTTTATTTTCTCTGTTATGCATTTGTTTCAATGTTGTGTCGGGTGTATGATTTCATGTTGAGTCTATGAAGTCTGAGAGAGGAGAAGAATGAGTTTCAATTGTTTCTCTTCCTGATAATTCCTACAAAGAGTGCAATGAACGTCCGCAAGGTCTGTGTTGACGAGGATCTGAGTTTTATCTCAGAAAGCTCAGGAGAGATATCGTTGTTCTCATAACCAGCAGAAGTGCAGGTGAGGCACAGATTCGTGCAAGGTGTGTGCAGGCTGGTTTAAGCCTTAGAACTTATCAACTAAGGTGAAGGTTGAAGGATTACTATTGCAAGAGTGCACAGGATCGAAGACTCAAATAACCAGAGGTTATTTGAAACTTTCCGCAAGGAGTGCGAGCAGGATTCCTTTTGGGGGCTTGAGTTTGCAAGTGAGAGATCAGGAGGGATAGCACCTTTGAAGTGTTCAAAGGGAGGCGGAGATTGAAATCATCTCGCAGAAGTCAAGTTCAGGTGGAAGGACGCCAAGTCATTTTGGCCAGAGATCCTTGAAGAAGAGTGAACGAATGGTGAAATTTCTTCGTGGAATAAGTGTCAAAATCCCGTGGACCACTGGATCTCGCCGATCTATGAGAAGGTTAAGGCTGAGTGTCTTTTAGCATTCAAGAGCTTAGGAGGAGTATCGACCATTGGATGAGAAGCAATAGGAGCCGTTGATTCCCCTTTGGAGTGGAATTTCGGCCTTTCAGCATTTCGGGGTTCAGCATTTCAGCAATTTCGATGACAAGGAGTTGGGGCACTTTGCGTTGAAAACCCCGAAGTCGTGAAATGAGACGTGTCTTTGGAGTAGGGTTGTGGTCATGGAGGAAGTAGTCACATGGACCAAGATTTGGTCGGGGGCTAACCATCGTTGAGCTCATTTCGGCATTTCGGGGTTCGAGAAGTAGAGGAGGTTGTGATTTAGGAATCGACAGTTTCAAACTCTCAGTTCACAAAATCCCAAAAGATCCAGAGCCATCGGATCAAGGAAGATCTCATTCATAGATCACGTGGGAGGTGAGGCTTCAAGAATTCAGGAATTGGAGTTTCGAAAGGTAAGGAAACACTCTGCTATGGATTTTCGCGAGTCGCGAAATCTCAAAGAGCGAAAGGAAAAATTCCCGAAAGGTTGAGGGACAATAGCCGTTGGTCCCCAATTGGGTTTCAGGGTTTCAGGACTCAAGAGGTAGAGTTGCATGGTCAACACAACTCCCAAAATCATGAAGAGAGAAACGCCTAAAGGTGGGTCCCAAGTATCAGTCAGAGGGTACGTGCGGTGGAAGTTAAAGGAGTGGTCAAAGTTCGGAGAAAATCCCGAAAGAACGTAAACCATTGGATCGAGGTAGGCCCACAACCATCGATCTCGCCAAAGGAGAAATTTTGGAATTCAGGGAATGGAGTGACCAGTGGTTGGGGTCGCTACGTTTCAAACTCTCGGTTACCGAAATCCCGATATAGCCAAGACCATTGGATTGAGGGAGGCTCATAGTCGTCGATCTCATCTAAGGGAGAGATTTCGAGTTTCGGGTTTTGAAGAGTCAAAATACTCAACTTTCTTGCATCGTTGAGTTGTGAAATGTGAAAAGCGTCTCTTGGCTTGGTCAGAGGTCATATTTGGTGGTCATGTGGAGGTGAAGACTCATGCCTAGTACACATTGTGCAGGTGGGGTTTTCGTGAAGGACCTGTGGATCGAATTCGTGGAGTTCCAATGAGGGCCTGAAAGAACTATTTCAATTCTGCAGATTCGAAGAAGATCGATCTTATGCAGATCTTGGACCGAGGTTCGGGGGTCTGCATCATTGAACCTACCTCTGGAGCCAAACTGTGCTACCTTCACGACCCTGCAACACCGATACCTCTAGGTTCTTGGCCGCCAATTAGCTTTGTAACTCTCTATTATCTTGGTAGAGTTCAGCTATTGCAAGTTGGGCCCGCTCTAACCATTGAGCGGGACTCTCGATGGGAAGAATCAGTGTTTTTTCCCTTTCCTTTCGTCTCCGGCTTTCTCTACCGATAGTCCCAACCAAATCCAACTAGTTGGTAAGAATCATAGATCCCTCAGGGGCCAGACGTACACTCAGCTCAGTCGAGAGGTGGTCCTCCTCTCCTTTTCCTGTATCTTTCCTAGGCCTTCCTCTTCTTCGTGGTTTCCGCTCCTGAGAAGGCATGTTTCCCAGCATACCTCTCTTAGACATACCTTCTTCCACCCTAGTCTCCACTGGGAATGCCGACACCATCTCTAAGAAAAATCATGTACCTCCTGTTGGAGTTTCAAGGACACGGGAAGCTAATACAAAAGAGTCTCTTGCACGCTGGGGATCAGACCTGGCACTCTGGCTGCCTCACATAACCCATCCCCTATTTGAAGGGGATCCCATAATGCAACAACATAGGGACTCGGATGTCTATAGGTGATAAAGAACTACTACGCGGGACTCCACCAAGATAAACCCACCAGACCAGAATTCCAGAGAATATAAGCTCGGCCTATGCGTAGAATTCCCCACAGAACTCCTAGGATTTATAGAGAAATGAAGGAGAAAAATAGAGCATTCCAATAAGACAGTCATGCCTCGCGACATGATGATTTTAAGACTCGTTGCACCATAACTGCTCGACGGATACAATCTAGAACATGTAAACGTCATCATTCAGAGTTGCAGGGAACGTGCAGTACGATCCTTCCGATCTTTTTAAACTTTCGAACCTCCATTATTAACGAATGATGTTTGACTCACTTGATGATATGGATTCTGGAGGCATTTAATGACTTTATTTTTATGGTATCCAACCTTTTGGGAGCATACACACACACACTCACCTTCGACGTCTCCTTTCGGCCCCAAAGGTCAAGTGATTACTATGACGGTTTAGACGCTCATGTCTACCGTACTTGATTTTCCACCTTGTGGTACGTTGACATAACTCATTTAACCCAAACAGGAGCGGCTTCTTCGGCTAGGTCATCACAGGTCATTCGAAAAAGCGACTAGGATCACATCAGTATTAAAACGACTGAGACTAGCGAGCTACATAGGTGCGCGTTAATCTTTTCGGTTTGTTTATGTCTTATCATAGGTTGCTTAATCGCTAAACTACTTCTACCTTGATTGCAGAAAAAATCCTCCTGACTACCGAATAGAGATCGTCTTGTGGCCTCACCAAAGAACTCGAAAGAAATAGAGAAGCTGAATCGTCGGAGCAATGAAGGATTCTGGGCTCCCCGAGTTCAGCACCCCCGATGAATTTATCAACTTGAGCGACGTGTTCAAGACACATACCGAACAAGACTCGCTATGGGTTGAAGAATGCGCAAAGATAACAGATGCAAGGCCAGGGCAAGTGCAACAATTCGCGGAACACCTGATCAGAACTCAAACCATGCTGCAACAGCTAAACACTAGTTTGGTAAAGTATTGAATGCATGCAGAAGATATCAGAGGAGTATATGTAGCCCCAATGGAATAGCGCAGATTCCCATGGGCTCAAACCTATGAAGATCGGTTTATCAGTTGGTCTAAATACGAAAGAAGTCATCATTTTCAAGAAATATCTTGGGTGGAATTTTAAAGAAACTATTGGATGATCACGCCACCTGGCGATTTTTGTTTGGTTCAAACTGTACTTAGCCATTAATTTTGGTTGAATTTTATATTATAAATAAGGACATCGACCAATTAGTCAAGGTCGATGGTTGTTGTAAGAACTCTTTCTTTTTGGCTGTGGAGAATTATTTTGAGACTGCTATGAATTTAGAAGTCCTTCTGGACCAGAGACAAACTATTTCCATCAGATGTAATGTGATTGGACTTGGAGAAGAACTACTTCCTATCATGTTTCATGAATGATGCAGTAATGAGTAAGAGCAATTAATTTTGTTGTCAAGTTATCTTGTGCAATGTCTTGATGTTCTTTTCTTTCATGATGGAGATAAATCATTTTGTTATTATGTGATTCATGGTTATGGTAGATGAATTATTTTTCTTGCCATTATCTTATTACATATGTTCTTTCTTTCTGATAGTTAGTTTCTCATAAAGTAATTGGATGCTCATTTGGTTAATGTATTAGTACTAGGCCCTTTGGCATAGAATCATTGTCTGCATGTTTGAGCAAGGTTATCCCAAGATCAGCCTCTTCCCAGTAGGTAAAACTCAATCATGTTACTAGTCAAGTTGATTTATACTGGCTTGTGTCTCTCATACTAGCCCCACTCAAGAGAAAATACAGAGAAGAACTGTCCTAACTGAAGGAAGATCCTTTACAAAAAAACACAAAGCCCATCGATAAATTGGCTGGATTGCAAGATCTGGAGAACCATTTCATCTTAAACACTGCATATTCTAACTGGGCCTCAGTGGCAGGGATGGTTCCTACTGTTGATTTAAGTGATTTAAGCCCCATCAACAAAACTGGCACTAGAAGGACGACCTGAGAATGAATGTTTGAGTATATAATTTACATAGTATTTATAATCGCCTACAGATTCGTAACGTCCACATGCATGGCTAGTCATTCAACAGATAACCCACACGTATTGAATACCCTAGAAGCAAGTAACTCACCCCAGCCCGAGGAAGAATCTTTTCACCCTGAAATACCTTACGCCCTTCCTCACGAGGAAGTGAATCAATTCCAGAGAATCACTAGAGCCTACTCCCGGAAAATCGGTGTGTTTTCATTAACTCCCATCCTCCCTCGAAGAAAACAACAAAGAAGACCAGTGGTTAGCACTCCTGACGAAGTTTTCGTACACTCCGTAGAAGACTTAATAGATTTCACAATTACCGAAATCCAAGAACCTCTTGATCTAATACCTGAAACGCTAACCGGCAACATCTCCAAGCCAAACGATTGTTCAGAAGAAGAGGATCTCAACTCATATTCCAAATATATGGAAGGTAATAATGATCATGAGGAGGAAAGGTAAATCCCACTTCAAGACAACCAACCTTGGTTGGTCGGAGACGTCGTGGTCGTCCCGAGACGAGTACATAATCTTCCCCGATACTCGGAAAAGCTACTCCCCAAGTACGATCCCGAAACTTCAGGTTTACCTTAAGATCATATCAAGAAGTTCATACTCACAATAAGGCTTATGAATTTTCAACATGAAGACATAGTATGTATGCACTTTCCCTAAACATTTGAGAACTAGGCTTCTACGTGGTATTTTAATTTGCTGGTAGGATCCATAACCACCTGGACCAAGTTCTAGAAGGACTTTTTAGACAAATTTGTGAAGGAAAATACCACGAGAGATCTGATGGATGAGTTGTTCGCAGCCACCATGAGCCTGAAAGAGAGGGTCAAAGATTTCAATCAAATATTAATGACCATATTAAACAAATTCCATCCCGCAGCGAAACCAACTCAAGAGTTGCAAATCGAGGTTTATGCCAATGCACTTCTGGCTTCTATTTCTATGTTCGTAAAAAGGGCCACTAATAAAACCCTCGCGGAAAACTTTGAAGAGGACAAGATGATATAATTACAGATGAAAGGATGTAAATAAAGCCAGGCCTCTTTAATGAAAAGAGAAACCCAACCCCCTCCTAGGAGAGGACTCATTTTAACCAAACTGTCGGGGAAACCGGCCAAACAAACTCCCGACAAGGGTAGTGGAGATTTAGAAGACCTGCAACGCATGGTTAAGAAATTATCTAATGAGATCATAGACATGAAGAGAAGCGCAGGGGAGGGAAACCAGAGCCAAAATCCCTATAAGACTTTCTTTAAAAGAAACCATGACTTTAAAGCAATTGAACCTCCCCCAACCAACTTAAACATCGACCTAGGGAATGTTGTGTCTGATTATTTTTGTACTTATCACCAAGAGAACCACTCTGAAAGAGAATTCCCTCAATGGGTCCACACCATGAATTTAATGGCCAATCATTTTTTGGACAAAGTCTCCCTAACTGAATAGTCAAGTAGTTCAGCCATGAATATTGTCGATCAGGAAGAGGTCGACCCACCGTGAGACACAACCATGTTGATATGGGATCTCGACGTGATCATGCCTTCAGATGATCTTTTTGAGCCTCGAGAACAACCCATAGAAGTTTTGGTAATATAGACACATAGTAAGTGTCAACCTGGCCCAAAAGATACCGACGCCACATGGGCCTCGCAAAGTAAGTTAACTCTCGATCACCCAAAAATACCTTTCACACCAGGTAAAAAGACTATAAGAATCAATACCCAGGAATCTCCCAAACTAGATTACAATGTAGTCGAAGATTTGAAGAAGCTAAAGGCTAATATATCGGTTATGGACTTATGTAGGATTCCTCAGCAGAAAGACTTTATGTACCAAGCTTTGAGCTTGGTAGAAGACCCGACCACAGAAAATGGTCAGAAGAATAATATATCCCCATCATATCTGGTGAGAAAGCCAATCGTAAATACCTACTCAAAAGGTAGGAAGGAGACGCCTTTTGTACCACCTTTCCTTTTAACATTTGAAGTCTTCAATAGGAACCTTCACAATTGTCTAGTATATTCTGGGGAATCTTCTAATGTCATGCCCTTGGTTGTCTGTAATAAGTTAGGTGTTGTCCCTCTCAAAAGTGATAAGAATGTCATACAACTGGACAGAACCCAGGTCAAGGTCATGGGAGAACTCAAAGATGTGATGAACAGGATAGCAACACATCCTAATTTCATCCAGGTGATTGACATCATCGTGGTGGATATCCCTGAGGGGTATGGGCTATTGCGAAGCTGAGATTGGTCTGAAAAGCTAAACAGATATTTCAGCACAGACTAGGCGCAGCTTTGGATACCACTAAAGGGATACAATAACATGATCAAAATCGATAGGGAGAGATATCTGAAGCATACGGTCACTAATCTAGAAACCCCAAATGAACCAGCCTCTACCAATTTCCCCATATTGGGAAATTATTCCTGTGATTCTCACTTCGGGAACTTTTCTCCTCTCCTGTCCAAAGTTTCGCTTACCCAAAACTCCGAGATGACTTTTCAAGAGGAATCACCAATGTCAAAAAAAGATTCTCTATTCTGTCAAAACCTTGTGCTAGGACATGTGGGAGAAAAAATCGGGAAACAAAACATTGATGATGGTAGAGAAAGGAATGATTTTCGTTCATGAATTTGGACCCTCTATTTTGATGGATCCAAATCACAAAAAAGGACAGGAGTAGGTTGTATCCTCATCGATCAGAAAGGTAAACGTCATTTCTTTTCCTGTAGACTACAATTCGAGTGTACCAACAAAACTATTGAGTATGAAGCTCTAGTACAAGGGTTAAAGAAATCCATAGATCTGGATGTCAAAGAATTGAAAGTATTAGGAGACTCTTATATTATTGTTAGACAAGTAAGGAATATTATACATTGCAATTCGCCTCATCTTAAGAACTACCAGCAGGAGGTGCATAGGTTAATCGAGCGCTTTGAGGATTTCAATATCATTGTGATTCCTAGAGCAAAGAATATTCTTGCCAACTCCTTAGCCATAGCTTCTTCCAGACTGACACCTTTAGAATACTATGAAGCCTCCCGATTCACTATAGAATTGATCTACAAACCATCAGTACCTAATAACATTTCTAATTGGAATGTCTTTGAGGGAGATGAACAGATCATAAACTTCCTAACCAACCAAGACAATTTCAAATATATCGCTATTGACGATGAAGAGTTCCAAGAGCACTCAACAGAAACTGATCCTCGGGAAGAATGACATATGGATAAATCAAAGGCTCACACAATCCCGAAAGGGATATCTAATATAGAGAATTTGTTTGATCTAAAGGAACAATTCCAAGGCCCAAAAAACACAAAGACTGGTAGCTATTGTCCCCTCCACGAAACTCTAAACCTTGGAACCCCGGAGAACCCAAAGCACGTGAATCTCGGCAAAACTATATCTAAGGAAGAGAGGAAAGCCTACCTAAAATTATTTTGACAATACCAAGACATTTTCGCATGGTACTATAAGGATTTGAAAGTGTATGATACCTGCATTATTCAACACACCATCCTGTTAAAACCCAAAGTGAAACCTTTCCAACAGAAGCTTCGAAAATATCATCCATCCCTGGAACCTCTCATGTATTAGGAATTAAGGAAGCTTCTATATGCAAAAATAATTTTCCAGGTTAGACATTTTGTCTGGGTAGAAAATCTTGTTCCAGTGAGGAAAACGTCGGGAGACAATTATACCATCCCGCCAATTGAACAACTCCTGCAAACTGTGTCAGGCTCGGAGATTTTCTCTCTACTAGACGGTTTCTCAGGCTACAATCAAGTGTTGGTTTCAAAGGAAGACCGTTTAAAAACCACCTTTCGAACCAAATGGGGGACCTTCGCTTATAAACGCATGCCTTTCGGGACCTTCCAAAGGGCCATGGACGTGGAATTTTGTGGACTTATTAATAAGTGGGTGGTGGTGTATTTAGATTATGTAACAGTGTATTCGAAGAATAGAGAATATCACATCCAACACTTAACTCAGGTTTTCAAGAGATGTAGGAAATACGGTATATCACTGAACCCTAAGAAAACTATCTTCAGTGTCGAGGAAGGTAAGTTGTTAGGTCATATTATATCTCAAGCAGGGATTCGCATAGACCCGGAAAGGATTAAAGCCATAGCTCAACTCTCGCTACCTCATAACAAGAAAGCTATGCAGTCCTTTTTCGGGCAAATCAATTTCATGAGGAAATTCACTCTCGATTTTGCCGAAATCATCAAACCCTTACAAATGATAATTCGCAAGGATGTCAAATTTAAGTGGGATGATGAGCGAAAAGATTCTTTCAACAATATCAAAGCTTCCATATCCCAGGCACCGGTGTTGTGAAGTCCCAATTTCAATACAGACTTTTTCCTTTATACTTTCGCCTCCGACCAATCGCTAGTTGCGGTTTTGACTCAGAAGGATGATGACAACAACGAAGCCCCATTGTCATTTATGAGTCCAAATATTCAAGGAGATGAGACCAATTACCCTACCATAGAGAAACAGTCCTGCACGGTCTATAAGGTAGTAAATCATTTCAGGTCTTACATCCTCAAGAATCACACTAAGGTGATTGTGCCACACCCTGCGGTCCGATCCCTATTTACCCAACAAGAAATGGGAGAAAGAAGAAGAACCTGGATGGCAGTAGTCCAAGAATTTGATCTAGATATAAAACCTTCCAAACTGGTAAAGGGACAAGGTTTGTGCAAGCTCGCAGTCGAAGCCCAGGATCAAGCAATTGAATATTCTGGGTGGGAAAATGAAATATCAATATGGTGTGGTGAAGTAGCATACATCTCCCCAAGACAAGGAACCTGGTACAAGGATTTAAGTTATCTTCTACATCACAGGACTTGTCCCGAGAACCTCAAACCTAGGGAAAGGAGAGCCCTGAGGTTAAAATCGGCACAATATCGCCTTATAAATTTGGTTCTCTTCCGAATCAACTATGATGGGGTTCTATTGAGATGTCTCGAACGAGAAGATGCTGACAAAGTGCTAAAGGAACTCCATGATGGCCCCTCCATAGCACATTTTGCAGGAAACACCACCACTCATATGATTCTGAGAGCCGTCTATTACTGGCCCACCTTGTTCAAAGATGCTCATACTTACGGTAGGAACTGTAAGACTTGTCAAATAGGCGCTGGAAAGGAGAAAAGGGCAGTAGTCACACTTCAGCCTGTTACTGTCTCTAGGCCTTTTGAGAAGTGGGGGTTGGATATCATAGGAGAAATTACGCCTAGCTCTGCAAAATTCCACAAGTACATTCTTACTGCCACCGACTATTTCACAAAATGGGCAGAGGCCATTCCTCTGACTCATGTGAATGAAAAGGTAGTAATCCAATTTATAGAACTGTAGCTGATCACAAGGTTTGGTGTCCCCTCTATTTTTCTATTTGATAATGCAACTTACTTCTCTTATACCCTATTAACAGAGTTTTCTCTGGACAAAGGAATCATAATCAAGTACTCTGCAAATTACTACCCTCAGGGAAACGATGTGGTGGAATCAACTAATAAGAATCTGGTAAGGATACTAAAGAAGAATGTTACAGATAACCAAAGGAATTGGCATAACCAACTTCATAATGCCCTATGGGCCGATAGGGTCACACCCAAAGAAGTTGTAGGGAATTCCCCATACTTTCTGGTCTACGGACAAGAAGCCATCCTCCCAAACGGGCTCTATCTTCCATCTCTTCAATTGGCCCAAGATTCCAACGAGAAGCCATCGTTGACCATGCAACAAAGAATCAACACTCTAATCATGATGGAAGAAGAGAGAGAAAAGGATAAGTCAAAATTATTAGCTCACCAACAGATAGTGCAAAGATGGTTTGAGAAGCATAAAGCTAAAGAGTAGAATTTTCAAGTAGGAGACTTAGTTCTGAAATGGGACAGAGCGAATGAACCAAAGGGGAAACACTCTAAATTTTAGAACCTGTGGCTTGGACCTTTCCAGGTCACTGAGAAGATCGAGGTAGGCACTTACCGGTTGCAAAATCTGAGAGGGGAACCTGATGCCCTCCCAGTAAATGGCCAAGCCCTAAAACAATACTATATATATATATATATAATAATAATAATAAAATCAGCTAATACGGATAAAAGAAATACCAAATATATCTACTTGTGGTTCGGTAATACCTCGAGAGAAATGAAGTAGAAGCAGAGATTCTGCATTCGCCCAGTGAATCACCATTTGTTGAGCACTCAACACACCCTAAAAATATATGACCATTTTTTTTTTGGGTACCACTCGATCGTTTGCATTGTCTGTTTTCACCTCAGTTACGAAACTGATACATTCGCCTATCTTTTGTGTTTCATGTTTGAATCGATAAAAGTTTGCTTGAACATACAACAAGGAACCTTCTTAACTTTGAAAGAAACTTAACAACTACTCAAGGAATCGGTGATCTAAAAGTTTTGCCTGACTCACTTAGGAAGTTCGGCATCGGCAGGGATAAAGGTGAAGGAAATCGCTTGAGAATTCAAAATAGCCAAGCGTCAATCTCCATCAGCGTCAGCCAATGACAGCCTTTCTTTTCTATGAATAAGCCATGGGAAGGATCTTTCCGAAGACTAATCCATTCGGCTTCGGCAGATAAATATAACAGTAGGTGTCATGCAAATGGAAAGTGACATTCCCGATCCCAAATACAATTTCGGCGTTGAAAAGTTACAACATGTTAACCCGCAAAGAAAACCATGCATTAATTTTACTTTTTTCGGTGCCATCCAAGCATCGGCAGCCATTGTACCTAACCTATTATGTGATTTCGACATGTATGAGGTCCCCAAGTGCATTTCCTACCCGCTAGCCGGGTGCTCTCTTTATGTTTATATATTTCAATGACCCTCGGTTAATAACGCCACGTTAACATCAACTGATATTAGAAATTTTAACAGAGAATACATCAACGAATTTACAAATGCAATGATAACAATTATAAAATCCCATGATGAGCGCAAAGAAATTTAAATAAGAAGAAACGTTTAATTCACATCCGACAGGAGCATGATACATTCAAAACACTTTCAAATTCTTCATACAATCAAAACTCTTGTCAGTCTTGGTTTACATACAAGTAGACAACCCCAACGACTTGGCTAACTGGCCCGGTTGCAGTAAGAATTCAAAACCCTTACAAAAGAGAGAAAAATATGTCAAGCATCACTTCCAAGGATGCAAGGCAATAACCCACCCACTATATATCTCATGTGCATTGGTCCTCTCTCAGACTGTCCTTCGCACCTTGTAACATCTCCCTCTCCTCTTTCGATGTCATCCTCTGCCCCTCGTGTAATTGGACAATTGTATCTTGTCCTTCTCAAAGCTACCTATGGAGCCAAAATATGCTACCTTCATGACCCTGCGATACCGATACCTCTCGGTTCTTCACTGTCAATTGGCTTCGTAACTCTCTATTCTCTTAGTATATTTCAGCTATTACAAGTTGGGCCCACTCTAACTGCTGAGCGAGACTCTCGACGGGAAGACCCAGTGATTTTTCCCTTTCCTTTCATCTCCCACTTTCTCTACCGGTAGTCCCCGTTAGAACCCTATATAATAGGGAATCAATGTTCTCAATAATATTTGTCTATTTCAGGCTTATTCTTTTTTCATGAACGCATGGTGAAGGCGGCAGAAAGCGCTCGACACTGTCCAAGAACAAGATGAGTACTTACACGCAAGTTTCAAGGCGAATTCCGGTGCATTTCTAGCAAAAAATTGTGAAGAGGTTTGAAATGGAAAAATTTGACTCTTGGGGTTAAATGCAAAGTTGGGTTTATTAGCCTAATTTGGGTTTTTATAATTTATGTTTGGTGAATTTAGCAAAACATTGGCCCCTCGGCCTTTGCCTTTATGCAGAGTTTTATGAAAAAATTGACAAATATTTTTCCAAAAAATATTGGCCTAGGGCCAACACCCGAATAATCAACTGCAAGATACCAGATATATAAAATATGCAGAACAGAAACAAAATGCTAGAAATGACAGAATAACAGTAAAATATCCAGCATAATCTTCACAATACACAGAAATGATTCACGAAATAGCAACAGAAATAGCACTTTGAATCTGAAAGCAATGTTCACAGGCCTCTTAGAGGGGGCAACCTCCAATTGAGCAGCGCTCTATTACAATAATCTCCACGCTAGGGTTCTCATACCCTCGACTCCTATTTATACTAAAAAGAAGCATCTAGAGGAAGATCCTTCTA
>JZKD02S1666276.1:112832-137188 GCA_000966675.3 Picea glauca
AACCCCTGTCTGGGCTCTTTCGGCACCTCAATCGGTCGAAAAATGAAGAAGTTAGGCCTCCTGGAAGTCTCCCTCTTCAAGCTTGTTGTCTCTGGTTCTACAATTTGCACCCTTCTTGCATGAACCTAGCTCACACGCTCTTTTAAGCGCAAAAACCCAGCACCGGGCGCAACCGTGCCAACGATGCAAACTGTAGAACGGTTAAGGCGCCTCCAACCCCTAACCGCCTCAGCACTTGGGCATATGGCCATGTGACCTCGCGCGTTGGCAAATGGTGGTTAGACCTGTTATAACCGTGCAATTTCCATTTGGGGTCACATGTGGTTCCAAACCCGCGCCAACATTTAACACACGGTTATATATGGAACCACGGGTCTTGGTTTCAAACACCGCGCATACACTTTGGTATATATATATATATGATATGTAATATAAATTATCGCGGGCTTTGGTTTCACATTAGTATATGGTCACATATATGATCCACGCGACCGCGGGTCGGGGCTTAGCCCCGACCCGTCTCCCCCGCCTTCCAATACAATATGAAAATTCAAATGTTTTAAAACATATATATATACCAAGGATCAACCATGTGGTATAACGGTCAACCGGTTATGTGAAAACGTTGTGTGGAGGGAGGTCCGGGGGTTGAACCCCGCGGAATCCAACAATATTTTTGTAACAATATAAACCAAACAAATGGGGACACGTGGCGCCCATGGATTGGTCCACGTGTCCTCATATTATTCACCACCAACCGGACACGTGTCAACTTCCTATTCACCATCCAGCAACCAATCAAAAACCTTCCATGTCATCGTATGGATGGTATGTCCCTGCCACGTCACCGTACGGACTGTATGGACAGGTACAGTCAGTATCCAAAAATTTTGCCTGTTTGCCTTGGCGAACAGATCGTGATATCTTATCCATACGGACTCTGTTTGAGAAAGTAAATATACCGCCAGAATCAGGAAGACGAGACGGACACAATGGCACTATTTTTGTCACATTCCAAGCACTTTGAAAATTGAGCAAAATTTGATCCCCTGATCAGGATGTGAAATGGTTAGAGGGTGAACGTAAGTCCAATACTATTGCACTTGAAGCTTCCCAAAAAGAATTTGCTGGAAATGAAAATAAATCATTTAATGACATTGAAAATGTTATTATGATCGATGAATCTCTTAAGGAAGAGAGCCTGAATTCTAGCATGGATCGGCTTCACAAAGAGTTGGAGAAAATGAAAAATGAAAATTTAGCTCCATTTCAACAAGAAAATTATCATATGTATGAGCTTGATGCACAAGACCCCCTCCAGAAAGAAGTGCAGCAGTTGCAAATGGAAAATGAGCAACCAGAGAGCATGTTTCCTGGCTTTATAGAGCCTTCAAAGGGGGGCAATGCCATAGAGAGAATTATTGCTTTTGAGACAGAACTGGCAGATGCATTGAAGGCAAATAACACACAAAAAGACAGTTTCAAAGCTCTTTTGTGAAACAACAAGCAGATCAGACAGCTATGCTTCAGAGCTTCAGAGACATAAACGAGTTGATTAATGATATGCTGGAATTGAAGAGGAACACACTAACTTAGATGGTCACATGGATATAATTGATGATGTCGAAGATTTCCAGCCTATGCAGAGTATAGATTTCTATCTGCGATGCAAAAATAGGGCATCTAGCTAAGCAAGTAACAGAGATGAAGGCTTTGGCTATCAAATTTTCTAATGCAACGGAAAGGTTTCCATCTCGGACATGATTTATCACAGGAAAAAATTTAATTTTGATTCCTCATATGGTTGAAGGATATTTAAATGTGCGCCCAATGTCACCATAAGTAAGCCACGAGAACTTTCTAAACGATGCCAAATGTTCAAAGGTTCTCCAAGTAGCAAATTCATCCAGTGTTCTAACGCCAAACCACAAGGCAGAGCATCCCAACTTTTCAGGAGCTGAATCCACAAATCTGGCATTTCAACGCATTAATTGGGAAAGAGAGAGCTGATTCTTGGGGCTGGATATTAACAGAATACAACTAGCATTTTCCTTCATGGCATTCGAATTACATTTGAGTAGCTAACAAGAAAGAGATCATCTCCTGAATCTGAGGCAGCAGTTAGACAGAGGTGGCAGAGACGTCCTATACTTCAAGAAATGGTTAAAGCATTGTTTCTCCAACTGCCTATACAGCATCAACAACCTTCAGCAAATTCGGGACAACCAAGCAGCAAATGCCAAATTTATTTTCCATTTAATTTGTTGTCTTGTTTGTTATGGAAGACCATCTGCTACAGGTGTCAGTTATTGTAACTACTTTTCTATTTTTAGAAAGCAGAGTTAAAGCCCGAATCTTTGCAAGGCTGGGGGGATTTTTTATTATTTATAGAGATGTAAAAAACAAAGAGAGGGTTCGACTGGGCTGAGAGGAGAGGCTTTAGACCTGTGTGAGAGGTTTTGACCTGAATTTTTAATTTTCTTTGCTGGAGCTGAGGGTTGTGCTTGACCAGAAAACTTCTTTCTGTAATTTTAAATGATCAATCAGTGATGGACATGTTATTTTTGCTACAGGATTCTTGTGTGGATGTATTGGTGGTGTTTTTTCTCTGTTAAAGTATTTTCCTGTCCTCTTTACATTTGCTTTCAATTTCTTATTATCAGAAGAAGAGTAATAGAGAAGAATTTATCAGCAGATACTCTGCATCTGATCTTGTGATAATCTTTATGTTTTCTTCTGAAAGCCCAGTTTAGGAATTCTTAGCTGCTCCTTTGCCTGGATTTTTCCTCCCCTATTTCTTCCTCAAATCGACATCATCAAAACTTATTTCGATCCAATATTTCCGCTACCTTGCCCTGTGTAAGAGTTTTTTCCATATCTGAGAATGAAACACATGTTAAAGCGCAGACCCCATTTGCCCAATGGCCCTCCTTGTTGTCCCAAAACGACCATTTAAAAACCCCAACCCCATACTTTCATTACGTTTATAGCTAGCCTAACATTTGTCATATCCCATACTAAGTAAATTCAGAAAGAGAGATCCATCTCTGAGTCTTGGAGGGCTAGATTCAAGACTCGAAGTGGTTCGAGGTTACCTCTGTGATTGCCTCAGCAGCCTTAGGCAAATTACAGAGCGCTAACATTTTTGGCGATTCCACTAGGGACTTCTCCAGAGGTGCACTTCAAGTTCAGATTTGACTTCTGATGGTGGACAGAAGCCAAACACAGGAAGGTTTTACCATTCACCTGGCGACTCCATTGTTCAAGATCCCAAGCTTCAAAGATCGCAAGCGGCATCACTGCTGAAGAATCCAGATTTCAAAGCCTTGATGATGCTTCAAGATGACGGGGTATGTGGAAAATCCTATATCTTGTGAAGCTATAGAAGAATGCAGGGGTAAGTTAGCAGAATTTCACATTGACGAAGACTTTTTAACAATTGTGTTTCGTAGTTTGGAATCGAGAAAATTTCCTCCTAAAAGTAAACTTTGTTTTCTTGAGCTAGTTGTTGAAAAGTTCGAAAATGATATTGAACTTTTGGATTCTCAAATTCAGTCATACAATTTCCTAGATCTCAAAGAATTCTTGGAAAATCTTCCTTCTCCAAAGCAAGAGGAAATCGTACTACCTGTTGATTTGCAGATTGATGATGATTATTTTTTCAAGTATAAGGCTGAAGTTGTAGATGCATGGTTTGATTTTGAAGATGCGAATGATCTACTAGTCATAGAAGATCTAAGAACAAATATCATGCATCATGCTTTAATTGATCCTATAGCAGATTACATGGAGGTTTATGTTAGCTTGAGTTTTCAGACATGTATTCTCTATAACGACCAAATGTGTCACCAGTTGCCAATACATATTTTAGCCTTGATTTTCATCAAACACAATGAGGAAACCCAATCATGGGATCAACTACTTGACTGGCTCCATTGGCATTTCTGTATTACCTGATTCAACAAAATTATGAGGTAGATTAGGGTAGGTAAGAATGCGCCAATAATCTCAACATGATGAGCACTTTTTTTTTTATCCCTTCATAGTTTTGTTTTCAGTTTATAGTCTGGGGGCAGCCCAATGATCAGTTGGTCGGCGAAATTCAGAGTTCAGCAGTTCTAGACATCTCCTTCGGAGCTATCTTCCCCAGGTGGAGCCTATGTTAGAACCCTATATAATAGGGAATCAGTGTTCTGAATAATATTTGTCTATTTCAGGCTTATGCTTTTTTCATGAACGCATGGTGAAGGGGGTAGAAAGTGCTCAACACTGTCCAAGCACAAGATGATTACTTACACGCGAGTTTCAAGGCGAATTCCGGTGCGTTTCTAGCAAAAAATTGTGAAGAGGTTTGAAATGGAAAAATTTGACTCTTGGGGGTAAATGAAAAGTTGGGTTTATTAGCCTAATTTTGGTTTTTATAATTTATGTTTGGTGAATTTAGCAAAAAATTGGCCCCTCGGCCTTTGCCTTTATGCAGAGTTTTATGAAAAAATTGACAAATATTTTTCCAAAAAATATTGGCCTAGGGCCAAAGCCTGAATAATCAACACACAAGCCAGCGCCAGCACCAACGCCTAACTCCAAGCATAGCCTTGCGCTCATATCATCGAACATAGGATGCAAACATTCACATATACAAATGCTTTTAAATCCCTTCTCCTCGTGAATGTGGG
Source organism: Picea glauca (assembly GCA_000966675.3). Classification (NCBI taxonomy): domain Eukaryota; kingdom Viridiplantae; phylum Streptophyta; class Pinopsida; order Pinales; family Pinaceae; genus Picea; species Picea glauca. The sequence goes on from JZKD02S1666276.1 coordinate 117,509, forward strand.
ATATTGCCCACATAATGTAAAAGAATATATATATAAAAAGCAGATCCAAACCCTCTGCCAGGTATTTGAACCAGTTTCAAGGTGTCGATTGCAAGGAGCCATGCATCTGCATCAATGACAAGACAAGTCAAACACCAAAGCAAACAACATCCAAGCCAACACTCGAGCGCAAGGGGCCTAGCACGAGACTCCAGCTCCACGCAACCTGTTACACAACAACGCAACACACAAGACACAGGTTACAGTAAAAATCATGCAGGTCAATTGCCCAAACGCAGTGTGTTAAGCCCCGGGACAATCTAAAGCCCAAGCTCACATCCGCAGATGGCATTGATGGCAGCGATCAGGGGAAGAACAATGTTTATTTCCTGTGATTATTCATGCTGGGAAAGTTAGAAAAAGTTCCGTTTGGTATGCCTGCTACACAATGGATCAGGGTTTATACCATAATGTAATTGGAAATGGTTCAGCTTCACCTAGTTCTTTTCCATCATGTACATCATCTGGTAAATTAGTTGGGGTAAATGCATCAGACATGAGTCCAGCTGAAATTTCTACTGAAGGGGTAACAAGGGAACAAAAGGAACTTCCTGAAATAATGTCTCTTAATGAATATATAGGTTCAAGGGGAGATCAATCTAATGAAGATGCAGAAGTTGTTAATACAACTCAGAATGAAGAATCTGTGGAATGGGAAAACAACCTTCAAGGTAACTTGGAAGAAGGAAAGGTTGGTTTATTAAATGATCCTTCTGTCTCCCGCAAGAGAAATGCTCATTAGGAGAGGGAAAAGTGAAAACCTGAGCAGGAAAACGAAATATCCTGATGGTCTGAATGAGTGGCAAGCAGGAAATGCATCTCAATCATTATCTTATGAAACACTTCGGGAGGGAAATGTACAATTAAATCCCTTTGTTGTTGAAACAGTTGTTGTTGTTTTCAGAAGTGGTGAGAAAACCTCAGCAAAAGATTGGTCTACATATGTCGAAGTTAAGGGAAGAGTTCGGCTCGATGCATTTGAAAAGTTTCTTCAGGAGTTAGCTCTTTCTTGAAGCCATACAGTCATGTCCCGCGAACTTCTTGAAGATCATGGGTATTCTGGAACAGTGTCAATGTCAGAAGTGCATGAATGCAGGTTGAAGGATATTGAGAAAATGTCAAGGCAAGATGAGAATTCACAGTTTTGGCTGGTGATAGCCCTCTAGTCCAACATTCTAAACTTAACAGTAAAGTTGGCCATTTGCTCGATATTTCATCTCATAATGAAAGGGAAACTTGTTGATCTAAAGGAGGATGTGAAACTGTTAGAGGGTGAACTTAAGTCCAATACTATTGCACTTGAAGCTTCCCAACAAGAATTTGTTGGAAATGAAAATAAATCATTTAATGACATTGAAAATGTTATTATGATCGATGAATCTCTTAAGGAAGAGAGCCTGAATTCTAGCATGGATCGGCTTCACAAAGAGTTGGAGAAAATGAAAAATGAAAATTTAGCTCCATTTCAACAAGAAAATGATCATATGTATGATCTTGATGCACAAGACCCCCTCCAGAAAGAAGTGCAGCAGCTGCAAATGGCGAATGAGCAACTAGAGAGCATGTTTCCTGGCTTTATAGAGCCTTCAAAGGGGGGCAATTCCATAGAGAGAATTATTGCTTTGGAGACAGAACTGGCAGATGCATTGAAGGCAAATAACACACAAAAAGACAGTTTCAAAGCTGTTTTGTGAAACAACAAGCAGATCAGGCAGCTATGCTTCAGAGCTTCAGAGACATAAACGAGTTGATTAATGATATGTTGGAATTGAAGAGGAACACACTAACTTAGATGGTCACATGGATATAATTGATGGTGCCGAAGATTTCTAGCCTATGTAGAGTATAGACTGCTATCTGCGATGCAAAAATAGGGCATCTAGCTAAGCAAGTAACAGAGATGAAGGCTTTGGCTATCAAATTTTCTGATGAGTGGAAAGGTTTCCATCTCAGACATGATTTATCACAGGAAAAAATTTAATTTTGATTCCTCATATGGTTGAAGGATATCTAAATGCGTGCCCAATGTCACCATAAGTAATCCACGAGAACTTGCTAAACGATGTCAAATGTTCAAAGGTTCTCCAAGTAGAAAATTCATCCAGTGTTCTAACGCCAAACCACAAGGCAGAGCATCCCAACTTTTCAGGAGATGAATCCACAAATATGGCATTTCAACGCATTAATTGGGAAAGAGAGAGCTGATTCTTGGGGCTGGATATTAGCAGAATACAACTGGCATTTTCCTTCATGGCATTCGAAATACAATTGAGTAGCTAACAAGAAAGAGATCATCTCCGGAATCCAAGGCATCAGTTAGATAGAGGTGGCAGAGACGTCCTATACTTCAGGAAATGGTTAGAGCATCGTTTCTCCATCTGCCTATACAGCATCAACAACCTTCAGCAAATTCGGGACAACCAAGCAGCAGATGCCAAATTTAGTTTCCATTTAATTTGTTGTCTTGTTTGTTATGGGAGACCATCTGCTACAGGTGTCAGTTATTGTAACTGCTTTTCTATTTTTAGAAAGCAGAGTTAAAGCCCGAATCTTTGCAAGGCTGGGGGGATTTTTTATTATTTATAGAGATGTAAAAAACAAAGAGAGGGTTCAACTGGGCTGAGAGGAGAGGGTTTAGACCTGTGTGAGAGGTTTTGACCTGAATTTTTAATTTTCTTTGTTGGAGCTGAGGGTTGTGCTTGACCAGAAAACTTCTTTCTGTAATTTTAAATGATCAATCAGTGATGGACATGTTATTTTTTCTACAGGATTCTTGTGTGGATGTATTGGTGGTTTTTTTTCTCTGTTAAAGTATTTTCCTGTCCTCTTTACATTTTCTTTCAATTTCTTATTATCAGAAGAAGAGTAATAGAGCAGAATTTATTAGCAAATACTTTTCATCTGATCTTGTGATAATCTTTATGTTTTCTTCTGAAAGCCCAGTTTAGGAATTCTTAGCTGCTCCTTTGCCTGGCTTTTTCCTCCCCTATTTCTTCCTCAAATCGACATCATCAAAACTTATTTCGATCCAATATTTTCGCTACCTTGCCCTGTGTAAGAGTTTTGTCCAGATCTGAGAATGAAACACATGTTAAAGCGCAGACCCCATTTTCCCAATGGCCCTCCTTGCTGTCCCAAAACGACCATTTAAAAAACCCAACCCCATACTTTCATTACGTTTATAGCTAGCCTAACATCTATCCTATCCCATACTAAGTAAATTTAGAAAGAGAGATCCCTCTCTGATTCTTGGAGGGCTATATCCAAGACTCGAAGTGGTTCGAGGTTACCTCTGTGATTGCCTCAGCAGCCTTAGGAAAATTACAGAGCGTTAACAGTCCCAACCAGCTCTGACCAATTGATAAGCATCACAGACCCCTCGAGGGTTGGACGTATATTCATCTCGGCCGGGAGGTAGTCCTCCTCTCTGTTTCCCGTATATTTCCTAGGCCTTCCTCTTCTCCGTGGTTTCCTCTCTTGAGGAGGCACGTTTCCCAGCATACCTCTCTCTGACATACCTTTTTCCACCCCAATCTCCGCTGGGAACACCGACACCGTCTCCAAGCAAGAGCCTGTACCTATTGTTGGAGTTTCAAGGATACGGGAAGCTAATAAGAAAGAGTCCCAGGCACATTGGGGCTCGAACCTGGCACTCCAACTACCTTGCAGACCCCATCCCGTGTTTGAAGGGGATCCCATAATGCAACAACGTAGGGACTCAAGCATCTGCAGGTGATAAAGGACTACAGCTCGGCATATGCATAGAATTCCCCACAGAACTCCTAGGATTTATAGAGAAACAAAGGAGAAAAATAGAGTGTGCCAATAAGACACTCATGCCTCGCGACATGATGTTTTTAATACTCGACGCACCATAGCTTCTCAATGGATGCAATCCAAAACATGTAAATGCCACCGGTCATAGTTGCAGGGAACTTGCGGTACAATCCTTTCAATCTTTTTAAACTGTCGAACCTCTGTTATTGATGAATGATGTTTGACACGCATGATGATACAGATTCTAGAGGCATTTAACGAATTTCTTTTTACGGTATCCAACCTTTTGGGAGAATACATGCGCATGCTCGTCTCCGACGTCTCCTTTTAGCCCCAAAGGTCAAGTGATTACTATTACGGTTTAGATGCTCATGTATGTCGTACTTGATTTGCCACCATGTGGTACGCTAACATAATTCATTTAAACCAAAGAGGAGTGGAGGCTTCGACTAGGTCATCATAGGTCATTCAAAAGAGCGATTGGGATCAGGTAAGTATTAAAATGACTGAGACTAGTGAGATACATAAGTACGCGTCAATATTTTCGGTTTGTTTATGTCTTATCATATGTTTCTTAATCGCTAAACTACTTCTACCTTGATTGTAGAAAAAATCCTCCCGACTATCAAATAGAGCTCATCCTATGGCCTCGTCAAAGAACTCAAAAGAAACACCGATGCTCAATCGTCGGAGCAATGAAGGATTCTGGGCTCCCTGAGTTCGTCACCCCTGATGAATTTATCAACTTGAGTGACGTTCAAGACGCATATCGAACAAGACTCGCTATGGGCCGAAGAATGCGCAAAGATAATCGATGCAAGGCCAGGGCAAGTGCAACAATTCGCAGAATGCCCAATCAGAGCTCGAACCATGCTACAACAGCTAAACACCAGTTTGGTAAAGTACCGAGTGCATGTAGAAGATATCAGAGGAGTATATGCAACCCCAATGGAATAGCACAGATTCCCATGGGCTCACACCTATGAAGATCTATTTATCAGTTGGTCTGAATATTAAAGAAGTCATCCTTTTAAAGAAATATCTCAGGGGAACTGTTAAAGAAACTGTTGGATGATCACACCACGTGGCGTTTTTTGTTTGGTTCAAACTGTACTTAGCCGTTAATTTTGGTTGAATTTTATATTATAAATAAGGACATCGACCAATTAGTCAAGGTTGATGGTTGTTGTAAGAACTCTTTCTTTTTGGTTGTTGAGAATTATTTTGAGCCTGCTATGAATTTAGAAGTCCTTCTGGACCAGAGACAAATTATTTCCATCAGATGCAATGTGATTGGACTTGGAGAAGAACTACTTCCTATCATGTTTCATGAATGATGCAGTAATGAGTAAGAGAAATTAATTATGTTGTCAAGTTATCTGGTCAAATGTCTTGATGTTCTTTTCTTTCATGATGGAGATAAATCGTTGTGTTATTATGTGATTCATGGTTATGGTAGATGAATTATTTTACTTGCCATTATCTTATTACATATGTGCTTTCTTTCTGATAGTTAGTTTCTCAAACAGTAATTGGATGCTCATTTGGTTAATGTATTAGTACTAGGCCCTTTGGCATAGAATCATTGTCTGCATGTTTGAGCAACGGGTTATCCCAAGCTCAGCCTCTTCCCAGTAGTTAAAACGTGATCATGTTACTAGTCATGTTGGTTTATATTGGCTTGCATATCTCATACCATCCCCACTCAAGAGAAAATATAGAGAATAACAGTCCTAACTGAAGGAAGAGCCTTCACAAGAAAACATAAATCCCATCGATAAATTGTTCGGGTCGCAAGATCTGAAGAACCATTTCATATTAAACGTTGCAGAGTCTAATTGGGCCTCAGTGGGGGGTTTGGTTCCTACTGTTGAATCAAGGGATTTAAGCCCCATCAACAGTACCTCAGGATGACAGTTTTGTCTCCTCAACCAGAGCTTCCATGCCTTCTATTTATGGAGTGAAATGAGGTTTCAACTACCAGTTCTCGTTCATTAACTGAATTCTCCTTGGGATCGGGACGCGAATTGAAGACTAAGGGGAGGCCAAGTGCTATTGTTGGATTCGGTGCTAGACGAGCATGTGATTTCGGGGCCGTCGAAAGCGGTTTGGACCTACACCGCTTTTGGGCCCGAAATGCACCACCTTCCGCCATGTAGCTCTCCCATGATATCGTGGTTTGGATTTCATCCCGCTCAAGGAATTTTAATGCCCAAGCATATTGCGGCACCGAAATGACTTGTGGCCATTGATCTGGTCATGATCTTCGATATGGGCGCACCTTCTATTTTAGTTCCCCCACCAAAACTGTATCCTCCTTCCAACAATTGAATTCTTCCAACCACGTTTAGAGATGGCACTAAATCTAAATGCACAGGGGATCTCCGTCTTGTAAATTTGCACCCGTCTGTTCTCGTGTGCTCATGACGGTCACCTATGACCCTTGACGATTTCATGTGATAACACATTCCACTAATGAATCGTTGCATCTTTACCTTTTCATCCTTTATGTAGGTCACATACCTCATTAGCTCAAGAAATATTTTGATATATTCATCTATTGTGAGTTGTCCTAGCTTGAGTTCATAGAACTCCTTGGTCTTCCCATGAAATTACTTCTCTGATATATACTTCTTCTTGAAGTATTTCTCAAATTGTTTCCATGAAAAATCCTTCTCATGGATTCCTTTCACATTCCTAAGGTCCTCCCACCAAATGGAGGCCTTTACATTCATGTTGAAAATGGTTATTCGAGCCTTTAAGTTTTCAGAGTAGTCATGGAATCTTAAGTACTTATTTAATCCTAGTATCCAAACTTCTTCTTCCCCATTTTTAATTTCTCCATCAAATGTGGGTGGTTTGGATTTCTTAAATTCTTCAGGGTCATGTCTCTTGGAATGTTTCATCTTCTTTCCTTTCCTCTAGGAATGTGAACTAGTTTTGCTAATAGAAGATCCCTTGGAGTTATCACTTTCCTCACCAAAGGATTGTTTCGTTGAGTGTCTCTTGGTTCCATGTTGAGAATTCTTTGAGGTGATCCTCCTTGTGTGGCCACTTTCAGGTCCATAATTTTGTATCTCAGGTGGACTTGGAGTTTTCTTAGTATGATGTTTGTCCACGTAACTGGTTTTTGGTCCATGTTGCAGTTGCCTTTGTATATATGATATCCTTTGCAATATGACTGCATTAATTTCAATATTATTTTCCTGTTATTTTATCAGCCTTTCATTGTCAGCCTTCCAGCTCTATAATTCTACCATGAGGTTTCTTACAGTTTCATCCAAATCTTGAGGGGTTTCCACTGTCCTCCTCTCATCAGATTCTTCCTCTCTATTGTGGGATCTTTCCCCCAATTCATGGTGTGTTACCATCCTATACACTATAGTTTTCCTGTTTTCCCTTGACCACTTGAGTGTGTTGATAAAACATTTTATGTTAGTTAATTATATACTAGTTTATAAACAACACATACAATTTGTAAGGTGAAGTCATCTTCTTTACTTGAAACACTAGCAATACATAGTTCATATTTTCAAAACATATAACCATAGAAGAAGGTTTCATTCCTCTCTTCAGTGGAGGTTTAAATGATCTTCTCATGAATGGGGTATGCTAGGGGTTACCCCTTAAACATTCTCTAATAATAATTTTACGCAACTTGTTCATGAGCCCAAGAAAACCAAGTGTTGTTACCCTCTCTGATACCAATTTGTAACACACCCAACCCCATAAAGAAACATATAAAGGCTGGGGCGTCAAAATTTCACTTTTTCTCCAACATCTCTAGACCTCTCCTTAATGACATTGTCATCCTCTACTCACCAAGATCTTTCCAATGACTATTTTCATGTTCAAAATCGAGCCTTGGATCAAATTTTATGGCCCCTTAAAGTTTCGGGGTCCGCCTCGAGCCACTTCATTTCCATGTCGCTCTTGCCACATGTCTCCCTATGTGGTGTAGAGGTGGTGTCCACCTCCTTCCCCTTCATGTAACACATAATCTTAAGGGAATTTTGTTGTTCAGCATTGAACGCCCCTTTTTCCTTCTATGCGTCTATCCTCTGGAGTCTCGAAAATCCTGAAATCCCAAAGGATCCCAAAATCTAGCCACATGGATTCGGCCTTGGGCCCTTTCGACTTATCTATGATACTACACCCCAAACCTCTAGAGTTCTGAAGTACCGAACTCCTGAAGGGACCACAAAACCTTACCATGTGGTGGCGTATTAAATTCTGAGGTAAGAGCAAGTGGGTCCCGAGTGCTTAACAGGAAATATATATATATATCAGGGGGTGACACATGGCAGGGCCGAGGTAACACGTGGCCCCACCAGAGGTTGACACGTGTCATTCTCTAATAGGCTCATAGGGTCTGTGATAAGTATGAATCAGGGTGACACGTGGTCCACGTCACCCTTGGTGACGTCAATGTGTCATGTCCCTATGGAATGACCACCTTCCAATGCCCCTTAGATCTTCACGGTTGAGACGTGTCCACGTAGATCTCCATATCTACGGCCTTTGTTGCTTCACAACTTCAGCCTTCCGGGAGTTCACTGTATGATTTCCTTATTACTCCGGAAGTGGTCAGTGCCAGGCTAACCATGGCCTAGATCTAACGATCAGGGGAGATCCCAAGTGAACTTTGGATCAACAGTCCCCATCACTTCGCAACTTCGGCATTCGATAGTTTAACCATGTAGTTTATGTTTTACTCCTAGAGTGGCCAGCGTCGAGCTAACCACTGCGTAGGTCCAACAGATGACATTTTGCAGAGGATATGGGTGACACGTGATCCAAACAACTGGTGACACGTGTCAGGGTCGGTTTGAACCCTAAAACCTATGAAATTAATGAATTAGGGTGACATGTGGCACTCCTACTATGGTTCTACGTCACCCTTGGTCACGTCGGCTTGCCACATCACTTTGGCCTTCATCCTTTCGGTGATATCCTTGTTCATTAGCATGTTGAATCTCCCAGAGCAGGGCTTTGAAGGAGTGATTTACACTAGTCGATCGGACGGTGGAAAAGAATCCTGAAGGATCTATAGATCCACAACTCAAGTTAATTCGCAACTCCAACATTTTGGGGTTTTGGTGTTACGGCGCCTCTATTCTCCCGAAGCGATCAAGGTCGGGATGACCATGACATAGATCCAATGGTCAGGGAAGTTCTTGATTGGCCTCAAATACACAGCTTGTGTTTCTTCATGATTTTGATGTGTGGGGGTTTTGGTGCTTGTGAAGTTATAGTGTCTCAGACCTCTGAACTCTCGGAGTTCTGAAGTCAGTAAAATGGCTTAGCTCCTTTCAAACTTTAGCAAAAGGGTTTCAAGGTCTCAGTCATATGGGTTTCTTGGAAATCCCCGAGGATGCATGCTCTACCCTTATCCATTGTTTGGTGAGGGTCGTCAATATGATTCCTCAGTCTGTCATATTGATGGTTTGAAGGGAGCACCTTTCCTTCACAAAGATTAAATTCGAAAACAAGGAGAGATACCTTTTAAGGGATCAATGAGGCTAAAACATATCGGTGAAGTCTACCCCGACTCTTACCATGTGTGACTCGTATTTGGGGAAAATTTCCTTAAGGACCTTTCCACCAGTACAGGAGTCATAAACTTTTTTTCACACTCATCTGAAACCCCATTTCTAATAGTTCTCCTGCTGCTAAGCAGAGGTAAGCAGAAACCATGTAGATATAAGGGTTCACAGAAAACAGTACGCATTTCTAATGTTAATAAAACAATGTAAAACTTAACCGTAAACGCGTACATCCAACCATTACTTCAAATTTAATACACAGAGTATAGAAATACTTACCAAAATACACAATAGTGAAGCAATTGTTGATAAGGGTTCTTGTTTCCACCCTACTGTAAGCACAAACACTCCTGAACGGATTTACGGTTGGCCACCCCCTAGCTAAACCATGACACTCTGAGAGAGATTATTTCTTCTTGATCAGTGACAGTCAAGGACAGAAGTTACTCTCCTCCTCCCATAAGAACTGGGCTACGATTTTCTCTCTCTACCAAGCAAGGGGGATTTGTAGTCTTCTCCGCAACCTTGTTTATCATCTTGGATTGAAAACACTGCCAACAACTTCTTACACTAGAATGAGCTTGTTTTTCATTTCTCCTAAGAACCAGGGAGTTGCACGCACTCTCCTCTCCTCCCCCGAAGTGGTCTCCCCCGAATCATGTTCTTTTATTTTCTTTCCTTCCTCAACAAGGTTGTGTGGTTCCAAATCCCTAGTTCATGGTTAGGTCAAGGAGTCTCTTAGATGGGTACTCTTCCCATATCCTCATTAACTCTTGAGGAGGACTTCCCCAACCACCAGCCTCACTGGTAATTTATTTCTGGTTTAGAGGATTGTTCTGGGTCTGAATAATTTAAATCAGGTAACATATTGGTCAGGCGGGGGTTATATCAACCATTTCTGGTCCCCCTCACCACCACTCTCATAGAACCATGGTCTATCTTGGAAATCCCCTCCTCAACAGTTATGCAACACTATCCATTTCATTCAATAATAGAAAATGCATATATGTTTACATTACCTTTTATAATAAAAGTTTCATCAGTCCCAATGTACACACATATTCAGTCCGCCCATAGTATATAGGCAAGTTTTACTTATATTTACAAGTTGGGGGAAACATGGGTATTACAGCAAGATGAAAATCCATATAGAATTGAATATCCATATCATGAGGAGAAGATGGATCCACCAATGGTGATGTAGGAGGCCCCACTAAGTACCAGCTCAGAAGGAGCCAGATTTCAGAGGGAGTCGGACCTTACAATCCAATAAGGAGCAGAAGCCTCCCTAGTACCATTCATAGAGATGTACAAGCACCTAATTTATTTCCAGAGGATTCTCCCAGCAAGAGGGAGAAGACTATGATGAGAAACTTGCTCCATTAATAAGAAGAAGTATATATAAAACAACCATGTTCCATTAAAATAAGTTGGTGTAGTATGATATTCAAAGGGATCAAATGAATCTGTTATCGTAATGGAGTAGAGGAGATACTCTAAGAGTTCAGAAACTATAGTGAGAATGGAGCAGTCATTCTCAGCAACTGCAGGTGCAGAGTCCCAATTCCAAAAGGAATAGTTGCAGAGAGAGTAGAGGTCATACTCTTTGACAGTGAGACAAATAGTTCTTTGTAGAAAGCATATAGATCTAGCACATGATTGTGTAGATTGAATTGCAGTTGAGAAATTGTATCAGTTTGATACAATATGATGTAAAAAAGTTGGTTTGGAGAACACGAGGACAGATATATGTTTTGCGGTGAAATATGTCCACCTGATTATGGAAAAACGTGTGATGAGGTACCTAAAGGCTAAAATTGATTATGGACCCAGATATATCTTGGATTATGAGATAAATATTGCAGGGCTACACAGATTCAGATTGGGCAGGCAATGTCACAGACCAGAAAAGTACATCTAGATGTTGATTTACTATGAGATCAGTTGTGATCTTGTAACTCAGTGAGAAGTAGACCTATATGGCACTTATTTCCACAGAATCATAGTATGTGGCAGCATGGTCAGCTTGTGGTGAAGAAGTGTAGCTTTGGAAATTGATTGAAAAATTGTTTGATCTCGAGTTGGAGGAAACTTGTATATTTTATGACAACCAAAGTTGCATAAAGTTGTCAGTGAACCTAGTGTGTCATAACAAGTCCAAGCATATCAATATCAAGTACCATTATATCTAAGAGATTATATAGAAGTGAGTACTAAATCTCTGGTATGTTCCTACCTATGAGCAGGTAGAAGATGTGTTGACCAAGCCCCTGTCCAGAGTTAAGTTCGAGTATTTTAGAGACAATCTTGGAGTGATCTAGAAATAATTCTCCAGTAGTGATAAGTGATTTTTTTCTTCAGTAGTGAGATGTGATCCCTAATAGAGGGAAGTGATGAGATCCCTAGTAGAGGAAGTTACTCCAACGTAGGTTAGTAACCCCAATGTAGGCTGGTACGCTACCCCAATGCAAGTTGGTAACCCCAACGCAGGTTGGTACGCTACCCCAGTACAAGTTGGTAACCCCAACGCAGGTTAGTATGCTACCCCAACATAGGTTGGTAACCCCAACACAGGTTGGTATGCTACCTCAACGCAGGTTGGTATGCTACCCTAGCGCAAGTTGGTAACCCTAATGCAGGTTGGTATGCTACCCTAGCGCAGGTTGGTAACCCTAATGCAAGTTGGTACGCTACCCCAACACAGGTTGGTAACCCCAATGTAGGCCGGTATGCTACCCCAACACAGGTTGGTAACCCCAACGTAGGTTGGTATGCTACCCTAGCGCAAGTTGGTAACCCAAACACAGTCTAGTACGCTACCCCAACACAGGTTAGTAACCCCAACATAACATGGTACGCTACCCCAACGCAGGTTGGTAACCCCAAAGAAGGCTGGTATGCTACCCCAGCGCTGGTTGGTAACGCCAACACGGGATGGTATGCTACCCAAGTGTAGATTGGTAACCCCAACACAGGCTGGTATGCTACCCCAATGTAGGTTGGTAACCCCAACGTAGGATGGTACGCTACCCCATCGCAGGATGGTAACCCCAACAAAGGATGGAATGTTAACCCCACCATAGGTTGGTATGCTACACCAACGCATGCTAGTACACTACTTGAGTGAAAGTGGAGAACTTCCTATTATGATATATAGATCTGTGATTAACAACAAGACAATGACCAAGTATGCAGAAGCGCAAAAGTAGTGACGATGAATGTGACAAAAAGAATACCTTACTTTCTAAGAGGGAGTGTTGAATGTTGAGTAGCTTCGGAAGATAGCCTTATTGTATTTGACCAAGACAAACCCTAAAGAATGTTATTATATTATGTTTATTAAGATGGCCCTATTGTGCCTTTGTAAAATTCATCCCTATTTAAATGTAAATTAAAAGGGTGAAGTGACAGGTTGACCCAGACATAATTTAGGCAGCCCAGACTATTATTTATAAGGGAGGCTAGCACCTCATTTGAACCCACTCAAAACACAATTTTTGTGGCTACAGAAGAAGTGTGAAATTCTTGAAGGAAGAAGCTATTGCAGCTAGGTGTGACATTGTGGAGGGTTTTTGCTCTATATCTTGGACATATCTTGGTTAAGTGGTGTGCTACTCTTCCTTGGTCAAGGGATAGAGGAGGATGATTTTCTTTGTTAGCTCTCTCTTGGAAGAGAAGCATTGTTCCTGGTTGGAAAATCTATATTGAGGAAGTTTGCTAGATTTTTCCCCTTGGGGGGTTTTCCCAGGGTTAATCTTGCGCATGTTGTGAATGTTATTCTTCCAGTGATCCTTTATATGCAGTTATTGTGCTAATGGTTCGATAAGTAAAATAACACTAAACTAGTTAACTTCTTAAGTAAGAAAATCAACATGATATTTCTTGAGTCAATGAAAAACTCGTGGTTAATGACTCTTGTTGGCACAGGGGTAGACCCAGGGTTCAACGCTTCAACAGCGCACCAAAAAAAACCTAACTACTGGCCCTTTCGGCAACACCTGTTGTTGGTGTACCACAAGGTAGAAAACCTAGTGGCCAATGGCTCTGATGATTCTATCCCTGGAAAGGTGGCTCCTTCAGGCATTTTCCAAGCGACAAATGTGATCAAAACGATCAGCCAGCTGAAGTGGAATTTGTATCCCATATCCTGAGCTTTGTGACAATCTTTCTTGAGTTCGTTGACGAGGTAACTCACCCAATTCATCTTCATGCTCTCCACACATTTTCCTACGAGGTCCACCACGAACTCGGTGACATGTGTGGGGTGGTTCTTCCTTATGAGCTTTCCATCTATGAGTTGGCAAGAGAGGCGCATTGCACCATCCTATATAGAGGCTACCTTGTAGCATCGCTTTCCCTTTTCAACTTTGTCGTAAGATTCCTTGATGCATTGTGCCAAGGAGCGATCTGAGGCCCTAGATAAAATTGTTGAGGGTCAGGTCCTTGCATGCTTAATCCTATAATCAAGTGGATCAACGTCGGATCCACAGTAATCTGTTGGTTGAGCCACAAGTATTTTCCATCGTAGCACAACAAGAGGAGTTTAACATAATCATTAACCTCCTGGTGATGGCCAAAATGGGGAATCTTCATCACATTTATCATAGTGGACTGCGTCAGCTCCTAGTTGTCTTCGTCAAGTATCAGTGGGGTGTGAGAATAGCATAGTTCTTTATATCTCCTAGATTGAAATCGTTTTTCTTTAGTAACGGGATCTATCTCAACTAACTCCTGACTATGTGTATTCCCTTTGGAATATATGTGATGAATAGAGTGTACTCATAATCGCATGGAATGTTGTCGTGGTTAACCGCGCCAACCAACGGTGGAATGTACTCTGGTATGATCGATGGGATCTTCTTCGCATTAGCAATATCGTTGTGATTCTTACTTCATTTCTCAGTCGCGGGGTTGACATGGCTATAACATCATCCAGTCGAAGGGGAAGCCTGCAGTCCCCTGATCGACGATGTTTGGACACCTTGAGATAACTGTTTGTCGGCCATTATCTTCTTGAGGACCTCCTCGAAAGACTTCTCTAATGCACTAGGTTCACTTGACATTCTCACTTTTAAATAGACAGGTCGGGGTAGGTGAACGAACAGGTGGGGTAGATAAATGGATGACGAGGTATAGCTTCTCATAGCACAGCTCGACACACAATCAATTCTCTTCTTGGCTCAGTTAATCACAGGTGGAAAAAAGTGGTCTTGACGCAGCATCCAACGGGTTAAATAAGCGAGGCACCATAATGGATTCTTCCAACGGGCAGGAATGCTTCCATCAATGCGAATCTGTCCATTATGGCACGGTCTCAACATCCCAAAAGTGGTCCATCCACCCATAAATGTGTTTCCTAGTAGTTCTGGAGCATCATTCTAAAGTTCGGGGTGCCTCCAAAGATCATATAGCTTCACCAGGGCAAAGTCCCATTCTACGTGGTCTTGTTGTTCCATTCAAATCTTGTGAACCTTCCTTCTGTGAGGTTCTAGTCTGTGAAGTCTTCCATCTATTCTCTATAGCTTCCTCTAGATTTTCTAACTTGGATTTCTTTTTACTGAGCTTCCTTGCCTTCTTTCCTATGATATGAGTCTTTCTAACTGTTTTTGGATTCCTCTTTCCATTCATATTCTTATCTTCTCCTAGCATAGTGACTTCGCACTTTTGATGTGCTCTCAAAGGGTTCAAGGTTAATATCCTTTCTCTTATTAATTCCAGGGTGGGTATTCTTTTTTCTTGCATGGATAGGTCCTTCAAACCTTCTTTCATTCTTTCAACCTTGACAGCTAATTCTCTTGCCCTCTGTTGCTTCGACTTATCTTCTCATTCTTCTATTAGTCGGTCTATTTTTCTAGCTATGAAATCCCTTAGTTCTTGCTTTTTCTTTTCTATTGCTTCTTCCTCTTCTTTCCTTCTGATATAATCTTTCTCAATCCAAGTCTTACCTAGTAAAAGTGGGTAATCTATGCAACGGAACCATTAACACCTCGCAGAAGATCCAAAGCTAAGGAAACTGGAAGCACAGTTACAGGAGGCATAGCAGCTGGCATCCTCAATACAGGTGAAAATGAAGCTACTCACCGCAGTTGAAAGAATGAAGAGATCTCGGGAACAGTGCACAGTGCAACAATAGATCACTGCCCTCCAGGAAAAGGTAATGGAAGTCACACAGAAGCTACAACCTATGCAGGATGAAGCCTGCAAGGTGTTCGAAGAAATTGAGGGACAAGGCTCGCAATTGAACCAAGTGGTTGTAGCAGTGGAACAACGCCTGGAAAGTCTTGTTACAGAGTAGATTATCTAGGAGCTCATTGAGCAAGAGGCACAGGCGAAGAAGCGAGTCGATGCAACTTGATTTAAGATTGAGGCCTTTGAAGCATACTTGAGTGACTCGAGACAAGCCACAAGTGAGTGTTGGGGGCATGTTGTCCCTCGACCAAGTTTTGAGGAATCCTTGGTCAAGTTTGACCAATTTTTGGACTTTGACAAATTGGTCAAGAAAGGAGCACCCAAGAGGAGTTGAGATCGCGAATCTCACTTATATTGTGGGATTTTTAAAGGGTTCTTTAGGGTTTTTGTAAAGGGTTATGGGATGTCGACCCATGGGGTTTACCCATGATTAGGCCTTATTGTAAGGGATTGTAAAAGTATAAGTAAGAACATATTGTAGAAGAGTAGGGGATAGTGGGAAGTGGCTAATTGCATGTAGTTATGAGTTTCTTTGTGCAATAGAATGTGTATGTAAGGCTTTGTGCTCGATAGAGAAGTTGGCTCTGTGCCTTGACCTAATTTTGGGAAGGAGGATCTGGTGCTTAGTGCTCAGATCTCTTGTCTAGTGTGAAACTTGGCTCTGTGGCTTAGTGCATAGGAGTAGTTGAATGTAAGAGATTGAAGAATAATAAAGAAGATGAAGCAATTGGTGGATGTATCCCCACACTGGGGTGAACCACGTATATCTTGTGTCCTTGGTTTCTTTGTGTTGTGTTGTTTATGTTATGAATATGATCAGTGCTTTTCTTATTATGTATGTTAGATAGATATGTTGATGCTTAGTGATTTATTTATGTTAATGATGAATGAATGTTAGATCTAACTCAATGCTATGTGCTAAGTGATAGAAATGATTAATATTTGTTGTTATTGTGCCAATCCATATTAGGGTTTGTTCAGCGATGTTAATGAAGCTAATGAACTAATGTTTATCATCTTCTAAGTGTTAATAGAGTACTCTGCAAAATTTTATTATCACATATTTGTGTCCCATCTTGATTACAAACACCTGCATCCTGTAACCCCCCTACTTCTACCTTGGGTGAGACTTCACCTACTTCGCAGGTGTTGCCGAAAGGGCCAGTAGTTAGGGGCTTTTTGGTGCATTGTTGAAGCGTTGAACCCTAGGTCTGCCCCTGTGCCAACAAATGGTTCGGTTTCATAGAATATCCAATTCCATTTGTTGGCACAGGGGCAGACCCAGGGTTCAATGCTTCAATAGCACACCAACAAAACCCTAACTACCGGCCCTTTTGGAAACACCTGCGAAGTAGACGAAGTCTCACTCGAGGTAGAAGCAGGGGGGGTTATATGATGCAGGTGTCTATAACCAATTTAGGACACATATCTGTGATAATAACACTTCGCATAGTACTTTATTAACACTTAGAAGATGATAATCATTAGTTCATTAGCTTCATTAACATCGCAAAAAAAACCTTAATATGGATGGTGCAGTAACAACAAATATTAATCATTTTTATCACTCAGCACATAGCATTGAGTTAGATCTAACATTCATTCGCCCTTAACACAAATAAAGCATTAAGCATCAACAAATCTATCTAACATACATAATAAGAAAAGCATTGAGCATATTCATAACATAAACAACACAGCACAAAGCAACCAAGGACACAAGATATACGTGGTTCACTCCAGTGTGGGGCTACATCCACCAACTTCTTTGTCTTCTTTGATATTCGTCAATCTCTTACATTCAGTTTCTCCTGTGCACTAATCCATAGAGCCAAGCTTCGCACCAAACAGGAGATATGCGCACTGAGCACCAGATCCTCCTTGCCAAAATTAGGTCAAGGCACAGAGCCAACTTCTCTATCGAGCATAGAGCATTACATACACATTTTGTTGCACAAAGAAACTAAGAACTACGTGCACTTAGCCACTTCCCACCATCCCCTACTCTTATACAATGTGTTCTTACTTATACTTTTAGAATCCCTTACAATAAGGCCTAATCATGGGTAAACCCCATGGGCCAACATTCCATAACCCATAATATAAATGAGATATGTGATCTTAGCTCTACCTGGGCGCTCCTTTCTTGACCAATGTGTCGAAGTCCAAAAAGTGGTCAAACCTGACCAAGGTTTCCTCAAAACTTGTTTGAGGGCCAACAACTCTTCCCTAATGAGTTTGTATTCCTCATTGACTTGTTTGAACCTTGGTATGGAGATGTCCTTGTGTATCTCCAAACCCAACATTTCCACCCTCAATTATCCCATGATGAGTATCGGCGCATATGCCATCAGGCTAGACACTACCTTATTATTGATGACACTCTTTATTGTCACGTGGTTGATTTGATATTATATCGATGCCTTGTCAATGAAGAAGTTGAGCAGTTCCTAAATGACTGCAATGATGGAGCATGTGTCAGTCATCTATGTAGGTTAGCCACTACCCATAAGATCTTGCACGTTGGATAATTTTGGCCCGTAATATTCAAATATTGTATGCATGTCGGCCCGAAGTGTCACCCCTACTAAATATTTATTCGGAAAATGTGTGTTCATCCTACTTTGTTACATATTGTGGTTGTCATCGATCCCTCCACCTAATGGGGGATTGATTTCATGACATGTAAGCCTACCTCAGCTAATGGCGATGGCTACATCATTGTGGTTATTGACTACTTTACCAAGTGGGTCGAGGCCTGGCTGATGTTTCCTAATGATGGCACCACTGTTGATTTATTCGTATTCAATCATATCATTTCCTAGTTTGGAATACCTAAAACTATTATGGAAAACTATGGATCTCATTTTTGCAACAAGACAATAATCGAACTAGGTTACAGGTTGGGTTTTTGTCACGAGAACTAAACACCCTATTATCCACAGGTCAATGGCCAAGTTGAAGCCATAAATTGTGTCCTAAAAACCATGATCTAGAGGATGCTAGGAAAACACAAGAATAACGGACACCTTATGTTATTTTCAGCAATATGGGTCTACTAAACCTCAGCCAATACTTCTAGTGGGTTTACACCATTCCAACTTATTTATGGTCTAGAGGCAGTCATGTCGATTGAATGTGAAATCCCATGTTTGAAGCTAGTTGTCGAACTCTTTCCCAATATCTTCGTTGAGGAAAAAATTCTCTTTTATTTGGCCCAACTTGATTAAAATCATGATGTTGTATTAACCAATGAGACTCATAAGAAGCACGTAAAATCCCAATATGATAAATTGGTTCGACTATGTATCTTTTCAAAGGGTGATTTTGTTTTTATTCTATGATCAAGACCACGATACCTTAGGAGTGGGTAAGTTTGAACCCTTTTGACATGGTCCTTACACTTTTAAACATGTCGTGTGTAAAGGGGCCTATGAGTTGGTCGATTATGATGGTAATCCTCTTTTGAAGCCTCACAATGGGATCTACCTTAAAAATTATTATGCTTAGGCCATCTAGCCGCGTGACGCTTTGTACATAATGTATTTTTAGTTTTTGGAGTGGTGTAATTTTTTTTTTATGTGTGTAGTTTTTCGCAGTTCAACACTTATCATGCTTCATGCTTGATTTTAATATGTCATCGTCCACCTCTACCTACATAGGCTTCGTATACGACGGGATCTATAGTACCTAGAACATCACTTCCGCTTCTTGGGTGATTTTCACGCCCACCGACAAACTGGTTAGTTCAGGGGGTATTTACCTTGGTCCCTCAACCAATAACATTGTGGAATATAGTGTGGTCATTGAAATCTTGTTCGAAGCTATTTCTCTCGGTATTCATAGGTTAGTTTTCAGGATGGACTCCCAACTAGTGGTATCTCAGTTGAATCATGTGTATCTTGTCTGAAGTCCTGCATTGTTTCGCAAATATTTTAGGATTTGTCCTTTTGAGAGGTACTTTGATTTCATTTGTTATCAACATATTCCATGAGGGTCTAATGCATTGGTTGATTCATTAGTTAATTACATGTTAGAATAGATTTTTTCATATTAATTAAGAATTTGTAAAGCATGCATGTTCATACACATGGGTTTCATTAAGATCGTTACACAACCATAAGTAGCA
>JZKD02S1666287.1:25025-45452 GCA_000966675.3 Picea glauca
ATCCTTTTCTTCAGAGTATCAGTGGAAGAGAATCTCTACCAACCTTTGATCGTCTATGGACATATTGTACTCAAGAAGAACTTAGACTTAGAAATAGAGGAGTGGAAGATTCCTCGGAAGAAAATCATGCTCTTGCACTTCATACAAAGAAAGGAGGAAAATTCAAAAAAAAAATTAGAAAAACATTCAAAGACGAAAAGTCTTCATCAAATCCAGGTTATCAAAGAATAGATGTTTCAGAAATTCAGTGCTTCAGATGTGACAAATATGAACACTATGCATATAATTGTCCAATCGGGAAGAAGGGAAGACAATATGGTTCTACCGCCAACATTGATCTAGATCCACCTAAAAAGAATAAATATAAGAGAGAGGAGAAGTACTTCCTCTAAGAGCTTGACTACAAACCAGGTAAATCAATTGATCTCTAATTTTATAGTTGATTGCATCTTTAATAAATGAAGGATATTATCCCTAGTATGGGAGCCCTCAAAGACTTGGACCATTATCCTTGGTACGAGAGTCCAACCCATATTTGATTGATTATTATGCGAGACAAACAGAGATGTTGTCCTTAAAGAAGAGATACCCATTCAACAAACCCATAGAATCTCAGATGGAGATTGATAGTGAGACAATACCTTCTCCCCCTTCAATAGTTCAAAGGGAGACATACATTATTCCATATGATCCAGTTTCTCCAATAGATATGTTCAAAGATATTGCAGTAGGGCATAAAAGGCCTACCTAGACTCACTCTGCAAGAGGCAGAGAAACATACAAGCCTCTCAAGGCACATCCCGAGAAAGAAAAAGAGATCTTCGAGCTATCCTTCAATCATGAGCCACTTTATTGATGTTGAGCCTCCTTATATTAGAGAAGCAATAGGAGAACAGGTATGGCAAGATGCCATAACAAAAGAATACAAGTATATCTT
Source organism: Picea glauca (assembly GCA_000966675.3). Taxonomy (NCBI): domain Eukaryota; kingdom Viridiplantae; phylum Streptophyta; class Pinopsida; order Pinales; family Pinaceae; genus Picea; species Picea glauca. The sequence goes on from JZKD02S1666287.1 coordinate 25,963, forward strand.
AAAAAACAAATTATGTATAAGATATTATTCAGGGACCAGAAGGGAAGTCGGTGGTAACTTCCAAGTGGATCTATAAGATCGAGCATGCAGCTGATGGAAGTGTCGAGAAATACAAAATGAGATCTATGGCTAGAGGTTTCTCACAAACAGAGGGAGTTTTCTATGATGAGACACTTGATCCAGTAAACCTGATACACTTTCATCTGTACTACCATCCATGAGTTGGAAACTATATCAAATAAGATAGATTCTTGATGAGTTTGGATTTCAGCAAGAGTGTTGTTGATCCAAACCAATATTAAAGAAGTTCAGTATGACAAAATGAAAAATCCACCGTGATGGATTTAAAGAAAAATATTGATGATGATTCAGACGAGACTAATGCACAGCTGATTGGATCACTGATGTATCTGGTTAACTCCAGAATTGATTCATGCCATGTAGTGAATGTGCTTAGTCATTACATGAGTCAACCGAGACAGACTCACTAGACAACAACAAAACATGTATTGATATATATATGAGGCACAGTTGGATATGGCCTAAGATATGCCTCTAGTGTGAACTTGAGTTTGTAGGATATGTCGATTTAGATTGAGAAGAAAGTACAGTGGACCAAAAGAGCACATCCAGTTGTTGTTCTACCGTAAATTTTTCCATGGTTTCCTAATGCAACAGGAAACAAAACTTTGTGGCCTTGAGTACCACAGAGGAAGAGTATATAGCATCAAGTGTGAGAAGCAATGTGGCTTCACAAGCTTCTGACAGATTTACTTGACCATGATATGGATCCTATGATGATAACCAAGAGCAGTGTGTAAATATCCTTGAGAACCCAGCGTTTCCTGATGGATTGAAACACGATGAGATGAGATATCCTTATATCATAGATATGATGTAGAGGAAAATCGTACACATGCAGTACCTTCCTACACATGAGCAGATTGAAGACATCTTCACCAAACTAGCTTGGTGAAGAATGCCTCCCTAGTTGAGAGGGAGTGTTGATGACTCCAGCCAAGACAAAGTTCAAAGTACATCTGTTTGAGACTTGGCATGATGAATAATACCTCCCTAGATGAGAGGAAGTGTTGATTATTACAGCTATGTGAGACATTATCTAGCTTACAAACCTGTGATGTGTGGATCATTGCAGCTATGTGAGACATTCTCCAGCTTACAAACCTGAGAGAAAGCCCCTGAGAAGGGTGTGTGGTTCTTATCTGAGACAGAGCTGGAACGTAGAGATGACCTCCTCCATACAGAGAGTTGAGGATAAATCCAGATGATTCTCCTGTGTAACACAGTGAGAAAGATGATCTGCAGAGTTGGACATGTATGTGGCTAAGCACAAGGTGAACATGTGAAATCCCAAAGTGTTGGGTGCATCGTCATGAGACCAGAAATGAAGATGATGTATTAGCCTCCTCTGAGCAGAAGAGTTGATGAGAAACTCCAGATGACTCTCATGTGTAATGCAGTGGGAAATAAGATCTGTTGAGTGGACGTGCTTGTGGACGAGAACAGGTGAACGTGATCCTAGTGGCTGAGCACTTGTGAAGAAGTGGTTCTTCTATGTAATTCAGTGAGCCAGAGATATGGACATCCCTATGGATGTGCCCCTAGTGGATGAGCACTAGTGGGTGTATCAGTTCCCTTGCTATATTGTTCAAGAGTCAGACCTACCTGTAACCCTAATTGTAATGTAAAGGCTACAGGTCGGCCCCACCTTAATGTGACTGGTAATTAATGTAAAAGATAATTAATCTGGTTAATATTAATCATATTATAAGCTAGTGAGGTCAGCCCTGTTGTGTCAATAGACACTTATGTTGACAGGCTCAGGTTAGTATAAGTAAAGGTAAATTCCCCATTGAGGAATCATATCTTTCATGTGAGTTTGGAAACTTTAGCAAGTACACCTTCTTGGGAAAAGTGTGCACCTCTCTTGGGCGCTAGTCTTCTAGGGTTTGAGCACCCTCTTGTATGCTAGGTATTCTTGGTGGTGAAGGTCTTTCTCTTGAATAATATGGCAAAGGATTTGGCTGGGTTTTATTCCCTTATTGAGAAGGGTTTCCCATGATATTTCTTGTGTTCTTGTGCATGGTGCTTCTTCTTGTGATATTGGTTGTTGCAACATTAATGGTTATGGTTAAATGCTAAAATGGAATGAACTTCATGCTTAACCTTGCTTATTGAAAAATCAACACCCCTCACATGGTGAACATGATCATTATAGGCACCCTTTTCCCCAAAAGAATCAAATTGAAAATAGTATTCAACTATTGGAAGAATGTGTCATTTGTCCCAATAATAGTCCTTATTCAACAATAGTGGTCATGACAATGAATAAAGAAGATAATTAATGCATGTATCCTATTTTATTTTTTCTCGGTAAGTCGACTATCAAAGATAAATTTTGCATCCTAGTTATTGATGATCTCTTGGATGAGCTCCATGATGTCAAGTTCTTCACTAAAATTGACCTTCATTTAAGACACCACCAAATCCATATAAAGGAGGAGGAAATTACAAAGAAAATATTCCACTCACATGAAGGCCACTATGGGTTTTTAGTGATTTCATTTGAACTTTGAAATGCCCCATCTACCTTTCAAAGCCTCATGAACAAGATTTTTTTGTCATTCCTCCATAATTTTGTTCTTGTATCCTTTGATGATATCTTGATATACAACAAAATATCGAACACCCATGTGGATCATGCTGATAAATCCTTGCATCTCCTTTGGGATCACCAGTTGTTCATTAAATACTCCAAATGTAGTGTTGGTGCTTCAATAGTAAAGTACTTGGGTCACATTGTTAGTTGGTATGGGGTGTTAATGGATCCCAAGAAAATTGAGGTGATGCAAGATTGGCCACGACCCAAAACCCTAAAAATCTTACACAATTTCTTAGGACTTACCAGCTACTACAGAAATTTTGTGAATAATTATGTATGAGTTTACACCCCCTTAACAACCCTACCAAAAAATAATTCCTTTGTATGGAATGAAGTTGCATAGCATGCCTTTTTATCTTTAAAGGTAGCCATGTGTAATACATATGTCTTAGCAGTTCCCAATTTCAGTAAGACCTTTCTCTTGGAATTTGATGCCTTGGGCAAAGGTCTCGGTACCACATAGATGCAAGAGGGTTGTACCTTGGCATTCACTACTAAGAATTTGAGTGACATAAATTTGTGCAAGTCTACATATGAGAAGGATATTATATCTCTTTTGGAGGTTCTTCCAAACCAAGACAAATCAAATAGTTTGAAATATTTAGAAATACAAGTGGGTCACTAAGATGCTTGGGTATGATTATGAGATCATTTATAAGAAATGAAAGGAGAATTTTGTCATTGGTGCTTTGTCTAGGAAACACATGGAAGATATTTCTCTCTTTTCTTTAGACTTACATGTACCCAATTGATTTTTGAGGCCCACCAAAAATGGTTGGAAAATTATGTTGTGGTTCAACTCATCCACAGGATTCAAGAAGACATGAATCCCCCTAAGGGATATACTTGGCAATAAGATTCCTTGAAGTATAAGGGGTGCATTTTTCTAATACAAAACTTATCTTTGATACAAAGGATATTACAGGAGTTGCATTCATATCCTATCTCAAGTCATTCTCTCTTTCAAAAAACCTATGAATGTGCTAAGTGCTCTTTCTTTTGGGAAGGCATGAAAATACACATCCATAATTTTTTCATTGTGTGTGACACATCTCAAAGGAACAAGGGGGAGATAGTGAAGACTCTTATGGCATTACAACCAATACTAATACCAACAAATTATGGTATGGATTGGCATTTCTAAGGATTTTTTAGTGGGCCTCTTGAAAGCTAGAAATAAATTGATCATCATGGTGGTCATCGACCACATTTCTAAATATTCCCACTTTTGTTCCCTACCAAACCCATTTACACCCTCCATAATTTCCCAAGTTTTCACGGTTCATATTTTTAAGTTACATGGAACGCCTATTGATTTTTCATATGAGATGATATTGTATATTCGATAGATATATGATTGATGTATCATTTCCATGATGAGTGTTCCATATATAGAGAACATATGGTGACCATCCATGAAGGGATGTGTCCCATGGATAATAAATAACTATTTATTATTATTATTAATTATTGTATATATTATTTAATAATCAAAAATTATATTATTAATTATTAATCTAGGAGAATGTCTTCCCAATGTTGTCCAAACATCAACATTGCCTCTTGTTGAGGGAGACATTCTGCATCATGCCAAGTTTGTCTCTGAAGTATACAAACTTCACCCTAGACTCATAACACTTGTCTATCAGTCCTTGGAGATGTCTCTCTCCCACCTGAATCGAGGGGAAACTCCCCCTGCGGTTCTCCCTCTGAGCCAACTGACTCTCTCTGATATCAGGCTCACTCTGGGTTTGCATGTGATAACATCTAGCATCTTGAGTCTTTTATCATTCCTTGTCAAATCACCATGACTAGGAAAAATAACACATCAGGGTCGTTCACCACGGGTACACCCCTCTGAGTGAATTTCATCCCGATGATAACTGACACGTGGAAAGAACCTCAAGCACCTCGAGTCCATATTATTCCTTTTCATGATCAAGAAAGGACTACGCCTGGGCCCATTTAGCACAAGTGCACCTTTATGATAAATGTATCCTATCTCCCTTGGTATGCAACCCAATCTAGGAGAAGGTCTGCCTGATGTTGAAACATCAACACTCCCTCTTAGCTAGGAAGGTATACTTCCATGATGTCTTCATCTAGTAGTCCATTGACTGCTCTGTAATATACTAGTAGCACACAGTTATTGTCCAATGACACACAGTCACTGCCAGCGTTACACAACCACTGTAGTAGCACACAACTATTGTCCAGAGACATACAGTCTCCACCAGTGGTACACAACCACCATAGTAGAAAAAGGTCTGTCACACATGACACTCCCATGTGGACTTCTAGAGGCTACTCCCTCTAGAAACACTAAGGTCAACTCCCCATAGTGTGAGACGTCAAGGTCAACTCCATTGACGTGTCCTCATGTGTTTCCACAAGGGACGTGTCCTCATGTGCTCTTTACAAGGGAAGTTCATCTATAAGCCCAAACCCACTTATCCCTCTCGGATAAGTGTCCTCACAGATCAACTCAACTCGGCCACATAGGAGTACAAACTAGACTTATAGAGGCTACTCTCTCTAGAAACACTAGGGTCAACTCCCTATAGTGTGTGACATCAAGGTCAACTCCCTTGGCGTGTCCTCATGTGCTCTCCACAAGGGACGTTGGGCTATAAGCCCAAACCCACTTATCCCTCTTGGATAAGTGTCCTCACATATCAACTCAACTTAGTCACAGAGGAGTACTATCTGGAATTTTAGAGGCTACTCCCTCTAGAAACACTAGGGTCAACTCCCCATACTGTGTGACGTCAAGGTCAACTCCCTTGACATGTCCTCATGTGCTCTCCACAAAGGACATGTCCTCATGTTCTCTCCACAAGGGACATGTCCTCATGTTCTCTCCACAAGGGGCATGTCCTCATGTTCTCTCCACAAGGGATGTTGGGATATAAGCCCAAACTGATCCAAAATGGATCCAGGAAGGCCTAAAAATCAAAGTTCTTGGAAATGGATGAAACCAATGCCATTGCATCGAGCTCGTTTCATTGATTCTGGCCATATATTTTTTTCCAAAAATGGACAGTGCATGCTAAAGTTGTCGTGTTCTAATCGATTTCCCAAACAGGAAAAAAAAGTCAATTGGTCAAAGTCAAAATTCAACAGGTCATGCTGTTGACGTCAGCATGACGTCATGATGACGCCAGAGGGACATGTAGCAGGACGAGGATGTGACATGTGTCACTCATTTTTGGCATTTTCAGGGGCTGAGGTGGACCATTCAAAAATTGACATGTGGCACTATACGGATGCGACACGTGGCTATACGGAATGCTGACATGGCCCAATGAAAGTCTAAAACGTGACAATATGGATGACAGGCGGCAGTAAGGTTGTTGACGTGGCAGTACAGATGTTGACGCAAAAATACGGATGCTGACGTGGCAGGGTGACGTGGTTGTACGACAATGATGTGGCAAGATGACAAGACGATGATGTGGTGCTAACTGGGTTGTATGGTCCAATAACAGGGTGACACATGGCCCAATCATAGGGTGTCACGTGGTACCCCAGATTTGGCCAAGGTTGGCTGGGTCAAAAATTTGTTACCTCCGCGGGAATCGATCACCCAACCTCCACCTAGCCAAAATCTTCGCAACCACCGATGGACCAACTAGACTATGCATTGGGACTTGACAAACCTTCTGAAAAAATTGGTTTTGTTATGGTTCCATGCGGGTGTTTTGGGGTAGTGCTTGGTCGACGGGGGCTACCATCGACCAGCCTTCACAAGGTTCTTAAGCCATTTCCTCAACAAGAAATGCTTCACAGGAACACAACTCATTTTTACAAGCATACAAGCCACATTTCCAGCATAAACATGACCCAATAATGATTGTCTTCAAACATAACATGGTTGGTGCTCTTCCCAACACTCAATTCCCCTCTTTCTTCCCAAAAAAACATGTACAAACTCCTCTCCTTTTTCCATACGAATTTATTTCTTCTCCTGTGCTTGCTTGACTCTCACTCTCCCCAAAGATGATTGTACTTCAGCCCCATGCTCCCAATAACTAAGGGATGTAACTTCTCACACCCACCCTATTATATGAATTCAATGATTGAGTGTGTAATAAGTCAAAGGGAGGATTGCATGGTAATGGCACATTAACTCAACAAATGACATGGGTTTCCCTTTTGATCCCCCCTTTAGCCCCCTCTCTTGTAGAATCATAGCTCCCCATCGTTTTTGTCCCTCTCGTATTGTAGCCATTTAACATTATTTTTATTAATTATTTTGATGTACATCATATACAGTTTGGTTTCCAACCACATTAATCAATATGGACTCTTCACCCCAAACATATCCACTCACCAACCTAAATCACATTTATACAATTACATTATTACCTTATTTTTCATTCTACTAGACCATTTCATTATGTTTTTTCAGAAATTGTGACATTGTCTTTCAATCTATTATTCTTTCCAAACCTCTTAAAGTTATAGATAGATACTCTTTACCATTGTCACACCTAAACATTCTAAAATATTTCCAATATATTTTTTTGGTCATACATAAACTGTTCTAAATGCTTATCTCAAAGCCTCTTAAAAGGTGTAGATATATACTCTCTAGTATTATTTTCTCATAACTTTGTAAAGATCTTGTAATACATCTTGTAAAAGATCTTCTAATAGATGTTCTAAATGTTTTGGACTTTTATTCAAGAAAAACAATTACTTTTATTTCATAAAATTCATACATAATTGTGTCACAACAATGTAATTTGAGGTTGCGAAAAATTTATCCCAAAATTCACCATATAAAAAAAAACCTTAAAAATAATCAAAATCAATTATACATCATTGTGATTTTTAAACATTAATCAAATCAGTAAAATACTTTGAATTCAAATACAAAATTCACACAAACAACTCTCTCTACAAAAAAGCCTCCCTCGATGAGTGTTGAAAAACTCATTGAAAACTTGTAAATGGTGTAAAATTCACGAAGTATGGATGAGTACGAAAAACTCATTGAACACTTGTAACTGGTATAAAATTCACAAAGTATGGATGAGTACGAGTATGTTTTGCTAACTTCAAGTAAGATTGTACTTATGCAAAGCTTACTACAAATTGGAACCCTTCCCTTAGTCCATCTACAACTTTCTTCAAATCTACATTCTTTATTATCAATATTTTGATTGAAATTCAACTTGCATTCTAACATCACTTTATCATCAATCTTTTTATTAAAATTAATTTGCATTCCAAAATCACTTTATTACCAATATTTTTATTGAAATTTCAACTTGCATTCCAAAATAAGCAACCATTATTTTTATTGAAATTTCAACTTGCAATCCAAAATAAGCAACCATTTTAAGAGGAATGTCTTTAAAGGTAAATCTAGTCCATAAATAAATAGTTATCATGAGAACTTTTTCACAAGTCACAAACCACTGTTGTGGACTCCTGTGGTGCAAACCCAAAATCCAAATATAAGGCTACATCATTGAAAGCACGATACACCTAATGTGAACAATTATTTACTTTTCCTAGTCTAACTAATTGCTTATTGACTATTCATCTTCACTATCTTTATTTGATCAAAAATTTTCATTTTAGATTCCTCCACATGATGTTTCTGTTTTCTTCAATAATAAAACATTGTGTGTGGTAGTCCTCACTTCAATATGAATCTCCTTACTTCTCTAACAATTTTGTTGAAACTACGGGCATGTTTACATTTTAGATATCACTATTCTTCCCTACAAACAATACTATTACATGATCATCATTTCCAACACTCTCTCCTTTTCCTCTTTTCTTCACATCTCTTCCTCATTTCCAACACTCTCTCCTTTTCCTCTTTTCTTCACATCTCTTCCTCAAGTAATGAGGTTGCTAGATCAGTGTTTCTATCACCTTCCTCTTTTCGTCATGTCTCTATCTGAAATAATGAGGCAGTTATATGATTAAGAATCAACTTTTCTACTTGATTGTTTAATGTAACAACAAAATTATCAAATGAACAAAAATAAAAAGCTTAACAAAAAATTTTAGCACCTATTTTTTCTAATTGGTTTATGATATGGATTATTTTCGGAACCAAATGAAAGCACATATATTACAATAAAATACACATAAAAATTGCCAAAAACAGAGAAATACATCAATACATGATTTCTATTAATGAAATAATTGTACAAACAATGTAAAAATACAGAGTGCAAGACTCGCTAGAATGGTGGCAGCTTTATCTCTTAGAAGAGATGTGACGACTACGCTCATTCTCAAGAAGATAATTACAATGATGCTATGAAGACTTTTTTATGATAAATGTGAATGTCAAAACCCTAGACATCCATAAACCTAACCCTAGGAGATGAAGCGTCAAAAGTCATGTGGGCCCCGTTGGGGTAAGTTAGTACATTAACTTCCTAGGGTCATAACTTTTGCATACGATCTTTGTTTTAGATGTGTGATAGCCCATTGGAAAGGTATTTTCGAGAACTATGCATTACGTCATCAAACTTTGACTCTATCTACATATTGACTGTGACACACCAAGACAAAACTGTTTAGAGCCCCAAAACAACCCTGGAAGTACAGAAAGATGTGCTGATATGAATAGGTGGGCGGCCACCAATATCCACCTGGATGTTGTGTAGGGCTTCAGGACAACCCCATAAGTTCAGAAACCACAATTACAAAGGAATGTCCCCATTACAAAGAAACGTGTTAAATTGAAAACTGTCCAAATGAGCCATTTGAAATTTGGAACAAGTGGGTGGCCACCAATATCCATCTGGATCAGTTTAACAAATATCTAAATTGTTGGATATATTCATTGATGCAATCTTCCTCTATCATAGCCATAATAACTCTCGACTCCTGCTCAAGAGTGTTCTTAGTTGCTCTTAATTTTCACATATGCAATCTACAATGCTAATGTATCCTTTAAACTTAGGACAAGACTAGCTTTTAGCATCTACAATGCTAATGTATCCTTTAAATTTAGGACAAAACTAGCTTTTAGCTTGAGACAACACTAGCTAAAGCTTTTGAATCCTCCTACTTCAATTTGGCCATCAATTCAATTCGAAAGCCATATAGGTTATCCCATCATTGATTTTCACATATGACAATGCTAATGTATCCTTTAAACTTAGGACAAGACGAGCTTTTAGCTTGAGACAACACTAGCTAAAGCTTTTGAATCCTCCTACTTCAATTTGGCCATCAATTCAATTCGAAGGCCATATAGATTATCCCATCAGTATATCAGCACAAATCCTTATCTTATCTAAGAGGATCGCTTTCATTTTGAGATTTCAGAGATCTAAACACTTTTAAATTATATGTTAATTAGTGATGCTGCTTGCCTTTACAACTCCTTTCAACTTCCCACTCACCAGTTTCGGAGGAAACAACTACTAATGACCATGGGTCCACACGAAACTCTGGTCATGCAAAACTTGTTCACATATAACACCGCTTATGCACCTCTCATTCACAATGCACTATTAGCTTTGGCTGAATTGGGTTGCTAATTCCCAAAATCGTTTCAAACTACACTCATTTTTTTTGTTTTTTCACATACGATCTCTCTCTAGGTACTCGTCAAATACTTTGACAAACTCCCAGTTTTCACTTCCTCTTATACCAATCATATTCAACTTTGTTTTCACACAAGCAAAGGGACTCAAGTTTTGAACAATTTCAAATTTAAGGGATTCAAATTTTGAACAATTTCAAATTTAAGGGATTCAAAGGGTTTAAACTCTCCTAGAATTTCCTCAAGATCAATCTTTGATAACCTAAAAATTAAAAACTGGTTATACCTCCCCAACAAGTGGAATATACACTTAATAGCAATTTTCAATCAAATTCTGCAAAAATTATATGCATGCAATAAATTCCCATTGGATCTTTAATGTAAACCAGAAAATGCAATCAATGAATTTCTACTGTTTTCTTAAAAATACAAGTAAAAAATTTGTAAACCCTATCTAAGTGGATAATATAAATCCTTTTAAAACTCCTAAGAGCTTCCCATTGTTGTCCACTCTTCCCCTCTACTTCTGTTACTGCTTTCTTAATATTGCAAATGAGAAGGTTTTAAACCCTATCTAAAAGGCTAATATGAATCCTTGTGAAACTCCTCAGAACCTTCCCATTGATGTCCACTCTTCCCCTCTATACCTGTAACTCGGACTATTCGCCCACTTCCATTCCCCTCTTCAACTTTGCTGTTGTTGGACAGTTGAGAACTCTATTGTCACAATATATGGGAATCAATACTCCACTCAATGGATTCACAATCAAAATCTATAGCATAATTAGTCAAGGACTCCCCAGAATTGTACAGTAACAATTTATAAAGCAAATAATTCAAACTAATTGAGATTGCACATATCCTTATCTTAGTTCTCTAATGAAATCTATAAAATCAAGATTAATATTAACATCATTTGATTCCTGCAAATAAAAGCAGCGGTTTCCCTTGGTTCCAACCAATCTTGTTTCAATGAAGCTCTTAAGATGATATACCATAAGGGAGGGAGGGACTGCCATAGTTTCAGCCAATATTGTTTCAATAATGAGGGACTGCCATGGTTCCAGCCAATATTGTTTCAATAATGAGGGACTGAGTTCCAGCCAATATTGTTTCAATAATGTTCTATTAAGGACAATATACCATAGGAAAATACAAGATGGAATGAACCGTTCATCTCAATAACCAGAGATCTCTTACTCAAAATAACGGTTCCATTAATTGAGTAGCATTGCTATTACAAGAATATTTATGAGCTCTTCAATTAAGAGCAGGTCCCCATAGCATTCACATGATCCAGAGAAAAAGAAATCCTAGAAAGTATGTTGCAGCAGTGGAGAGATCGAAATAAACAGAGAAAGGGGTCTTATAATCATCGCCCATTAGCAAAGCAAATGACTCATCAACACAGAGACATCTCACAAATATGTTACATCATATGTTTTAACTAATCTAATAATCAATATATTTTATTATCCTGAAAAATAAGAATTCGAATTATACAGACTCAATCACTCAAATTTAAAATTCCAACAATTTTTTACCATACTAAATTTTAACAAAACTAATTTATAAAATTAAATTAAATTAAAACTGTTTTTATCTAAAATACCTACAATTCACTTCATCTTAATTAAATTCAAATGAATTTTATCTGAAACTACAATTCACTTCATCTTAATTAAATTTTAAATTAATGAAAACTTTAACTTCTTTGCCGAATTTCATAAAAGGTCTGCTATTAAAAAAAAAATAGCCTACTATAAACTAATCCTACATGAAACATTCACTATTAAATCGTTAATTAAATTTTAAATTAATGAAAACTTTAACTTCTTTGCCGAATTTCATAAAATGTCTGCTATTAAAAAAAAATAGTCTACTATAAACTAATCCTACATGAAACATTCACTATTAATTAAATATAAAAATTTATTATTTTAAAGCAAAAAACGGCTCCCCGTAAGAACATATCATTCCAAGAACATATCATTCCAAGTTCCTCGGCCTTATTAATGCCACCAAAGGGATTCAATAAAAGACGCTGAGTTGCCAAACTATTTCGTGTATCTGCATAGAGACGTCTATTGACTCGTGGGTTTATTGGTTCTGACAATTGACAAAGTCTATTCTTCATTAAGTTTTTTTTAAGAGTTATAAGGTTTTTTAATTAAATTAATAATTTAAAAATTTATTTTATTTTTTAATTTAAAAAATTATGATATGATTGGATAAATAATGTTTTTAATTATAAAATTTATTTTATTTTTTAATTTAAGAGTTATAAAGTTTTTTAATTAAATTAATAATTTAAAAATTTATTTTATTTTTTAATTTAAAAAATTATGATATGATTAGATAAATAAAAATTTTAATTATAAAATTTATTTTATTTTTTAATTTAAAAATTATTGTTTGATTGGATCAATAAAAAAAAATTTTATAAAATTTATTTTATAAATTTTAATTATTTAAAATAATTTTAATTTAGAAAAAATAAAAATTAGATAAAAATTTATTTCAAAATATTACTATAAAAAATTAACATTCTTTTATAAATTTTAATGTTTTTTTTAACCTTTCACGACTAGTGTGTTTATGTGGTCTAAGAAACCTCGATCTAAGGGAAAGAGTTTCAAACCTTGGTAGCCTTAGAAACCCTTGAATTCATATTCTCTTTCTACTATCACTAGTTTCAAACCTTGACCACCACCTTAAAAACCTTCGAGATCTAATCATGCTAACTAGACTTAACATTTTATAAATTTTAATTATTTAAAATCATTTAAATATAAAAATAAATTAAAATAAATAAATTAGATTAAATTTTATTTAGAAAAAATTACTATAAAAATTTTTATTCCAATTCTTTCCATATATAAATATTTATTTTTTTAAGTCATTTATTTTTTTGACTTTATTCAATATCTATCATTAAAATCTAGCTATTTTGAATGCATAAATAAATTTACCATTCTCACATTAAAGATTCTACAATGTCAATATCTAGAATTTCAACACTTTCTAATCAAATTTCAAACAAAATTGATAAAAACAATATATATATAAACAAAACAAAACAAATTTCAACAATTTCAAATCGATAGAAAAATATATCCTCAAAAAAACTATAAAATAAAAAACATATACTTTTAAGAAAACATATCTAAGACTTTATGAATCTTAAGCATACGGTGATGCTTAGAAGTTAAATAATGTGACGAATCAACAAACTTCAAACTACTTGCATTGCAAGTATCTTTGTGCCTCCACCAAAGTGTACATGATTCCATGTTTCAACTAATATTGTTGATTACACTAATAATGATCAATATACTTAGCCTACATAAATCCATATGTTCTTTTACATTTCCTCCATGAAGGCGGTGGATTACACTTCTGTGAGGGTAGAGGAAAGTCCAGAACAACAAAATACCTTATTTGTTAGTAAGCTAAAACAATATTGCCCTTCGCTTTATTTTTCCTTATCAACATAGGAATGAGACCATTTAGACAGTACTTTTTTGTCAGATTTGATACCCTTGCCTATGGTCCATTTGGGGGATTTTTCTGAGACTGATCCAGAGGGTTCAGCATCTTTAGAAGTTAGGGTTGAAACTTCTTCTCTGCTTGTAACTACCCAAGAGACTGATACAGTAGAGGAACCCCACGTTTTGTCCGTTGAGGGCACTAGCCATGTCCCAGGGTACAGAGAACCAGATTTTGGTGATCACTCACTTGATAGGTTGATTACTTCACTTGTCCCATCTTACAGGGAGGCTACTAGTCCCATACCCATCCCGACCTATCTGGGGAAGGAAGTAATGCACATTGCAGAGTCCAGTGGAGTACTTGGGGTATATACTTGTGAAGGGGAGGATACTGGGAAAGACCATGCATGGTCACGGGGCTTGAGGTATGAGTTCTCTCTTATTAAAACTAGGAGTGCCCGAAAGAAGGTTGGGACTAACATGTCCTTTTCTGCACAATAGCTATCATCCAACTTTGAACATGGGGTGCTTAGAGGCATGAAAGCCCTTGCAAGGGCCAAATCATGATCCTCCTTTCTCTTAATATCAGAGGGGTAGGAGGACCCCTAAAAGTGGCCTCCCTTCATAGACTTCTTACAAAAACACAACCGAACATTATCTTTTTACAAGAGACACTGGTGCCAAGGAAAAGGCTAGATACTTCATGTTTTCTTTACAACCCGAGTGGATGATTTGTGTTGTTAGTTTTGTAGGCAAGTCAAGGGGACTTCTGATGTCATGGAATCCTAAAATTTTCGACTTACTCCCATTCCTAAGTTATGGTGGTATTTTCTTGTCAGATACTTGTATAGCTGATAAAAGGAAGATCTCTTTCTTAAATGTTTATGGTCTGGGAAAAGGTGGATGGTAGGGGCCTGTTAGCTCATAGTGATTTGATTGTAGTTGGGGATTTGAATTTCACTACAAGCGCAGAGGAGGTTTGGGGTGCCTCAGCCTTGTTATATCTGTTGGCGATATTTTTTAAAGAAATCTTTTTAAAAAATCAGCTTGTTGATATCCCCGCAGCGAAGGTCGTTCCTATGTGGCGAAATGGAAGAATTCGAGTGGAAGAAATCTCTAAGAGGCTTGACAGAGTTTATGTTTCAGAGGACCTCATCTCGTCGTTGGTGAGATATAGGTCTTGGGTGGATTACCCTTTTATATCAGATCATGCTCCAGCTCTGCTACAATTGGGTCTAAGTTCTTCGATTGTTGCTCATCCTTTAAAACTTAACCCAACCTAGTTGCGAGAAGACACTTTTGCTACTCTGGCTCATGAAGTGTGGAATGATCACCAGCTCGAACAAAAAGACGGATCACAGAGGAGATTAGTTGGGAAGCTAAAACAACTCAAGATGTGAGTAAAGTCTTGGTCAAATGAAAAAAGGTTTCTGGAACAGTTAGCATTGGGAAAGATTGAGGAGGAACTAGATGACCATTATAAGCAGAAGACACAGGGAGTGTATAGTACAAATTTAGATCATTGTTTGAAGTATTTAGAGGCAGAACGTAATAAACATCTCCTAGCAAAAGAAGATTGGTGGCATCAAAAAAGCAGGGCTATATGGATCCAAAGTGGCGATAAGAATACAAAATTTTTCCACCGTTTCGCAAGTCACATATGAAACAAAAAACATGTTTGGGAGATAAAGGATGAAAACAGTTTGGTTCACACAGGCTAGGAGGCCTTGAAGGAAGAAGTGTCTAGATTCTTCAACACTTTCTTCCAGGACACGGGTCAGAATACCATAGAGGATCAGATTACTACGGTAAGGATTTATCCCAGACTAGTCATGGAGGAAGAAGTCATTAATCTTGAAAATCCTTGCTCCAGTGAGGAATTACTAGAGGTTCTAAAAGGCTTTTCCAAGGACAAAAGTCCAGGGCCTGACGAGTGGACTGTTGAATTATTTTTACACTTTTTCGACCTGGTTGAGAAGGATTTGTTGGATGTAGTAGAGGAATCAAGGCAATGTGGTGAGGTCATCAGATCACTTAATTCGACATTTATAGCTTTAATTCCAAAAGTCAATAGTCCTGACTCCTTTAGTGATTTTCACCCAATTGCTCTGTGTAATATGTGCTACAAAATTATTGCAAAAATTATAGCAAGAAGGATCAGACCTATCCTATCCCGATCCTTATCCAAGGAACAACTGAGATTTCTAAAAGGAAGACAGATTTTAGATGTCATTGACACAGCCCAGAAGTGCCTTCACAGTATAAATGTAAAAAAACTTCAAGCCATCATTCTGAAGTTAGATTTAAAGAAGGCATATGATTGTATAAACTGGGATTTTCTTCAATTAATACTTCTACAATGTGGTTTTGGTCTTCCTACTACAAAATGGATCATGGGTTGTGTAACCGCTGCAACCTATGCTATTCTGATCAATGGAGAGTCGAAATTTTTTTTCCAGAGTGGTAGAGGATTAAGACAGGGTTGTCCATTGTCGCCACTCATGTTCATTCTTGTGATGGAAGGTCTTAGCCTTTCTCTAAAAAAGGGCTAGGTAGAAGGAAAGTTGTCTAGGATAAAGGTTTCCAGATTAATTAAGATCCTTCACCTACTCTTCGTGGATGATGTTCTCATAATGACAAAAGCTTCGATCGAAGATTGGAATGAGATCAATAGAATTCTGGGCATTTTTTGTGGTGCGTCGGGTCTGATGATCAATGTACAAAAATCCACTTTTCTCCACTTTGGAGTTCAACAGGGTACTCTAGAATACTTAAAAGAAATTGTCCATTTTAATTTCAATGAACTATCTGAAGGGTTCAGATATTTGGGTTTTTTCTTAAAACCTGACAATTACAAGGTTGAGGATTGGTACTGGCTCATTAAAAATTTTGAAAAGAGGATAAATCACTGGTGCAATCGTTGGTTATCCCTCGGAGGTCGCTATGTGCTTATAAAAGCAGTACTAGAGAGCTAGCCGGTCTATTGGATGGCTTTGGCACATATCCTATCTACAGTTCTTAATCGGATCTGCCAACTAGTCTTCTCTTTCTTATGGTCAGGAAGCAAGTTGAAGCAAATTATCACTTATGTAGATGGGAGACTATAGCGAGGCCAAAAAAATGTGGAGGCTAGGGATTGATAAATATATATTGTTTCTGCAGGGCATTGTCGACAAACACGCTTTGGAGAGTCTTGATGAAAAATGACATTTGGCACTGGGTCATAAAGGATAAGTATCGGGGCTGAACTTATGGGGGTTTGGGCTTCATTAACACTGGAATATTGGCTTTCAATCACAAATTTAGTAGTACTTGCAGAATCTAAAATAGTCATTGATTTCCTAAACAAGAAAGGTGCATTACATGTATTCACTTTGGAATTTTGGAAGGATGGGATTTCAGATCTCATCAATCTCTTCGGGACTATATCTTTTTCCCATATTTTCAGATAAGATAATCAAGAGGTTGACTGTTTATCAAAATAGGCTCTTCAAAAGCAACGAGGGAACATAGCATACAATCTATGGGGAAACGGTCATGAGGGCCCCACTTTGTTTTTAAAACTATATTAGCTAACAATAGGGGGTGTTATCAAAGTTTTATTGTTTTTGGGTAATTTTCTATGTGTAGCTATAGATCAAGTTCTATATGTACCTTTTTGATATATGCTCTTTTGGGGATTTTTGGAGATGACGAAAGTTAATGTAGGGGATTTAGATAATCTCTTTGTATTTTGTTGGGAGCAGTCCATGAAAAATCAAGGTTATCTACAGTTGTAATGACTGTTAAGTGAACAACTTATATTTTATATAAATATAATGTGAAATTTTTTGTGGAAAAAAAAAATCTATATGTTTATTTATTAGTTATTGGATCATACGTTTTAATTACCAACTATCTGTTTTAATGTATTATTGGGTTGTTTTTATATTGTGTAAAGTATTTAAGAATTTATTTATTAAATGAATATTTAAAATATTTATTTTTTTGTTTTAATGTATTATTGGGTTGTTTTTATATTGTGTAAAGTATTTAAGAATTTATTTATTAAATGAATATTTAAAATATTTATTTTTTTAAGTTTTGAAATTTATGTTTGTAGAAGAGACATTAAAATGAATGTTTTATTTTTTTATTGGAATTTTAAAAGTTATGTATAAAATAGCAAATGCATACTAATTAATAAATAAAAAGTTGTTTTCTCTTGAGTTTAAGTTTTACTTTATAACATGTTTATTCTTCATGAGTTTTGGAGTAGCTAGGAGAAAAAGTTGTTACCTCTCTCTCACCCAAATTAAGCTTGTATGACATGTTTATTCTTAGTGAGAGTTTTTTATATGGCATATTGCTTGTTTCAATATCACTTTCATATAAAATGATACAATTTTTCACTTTCATATAAAATGATACAATTTTCCTTGCTATTTGTTACTTTACTCTTTTTCAACTCTACCTTTTATAAGAACTTTAATCTTACAATTTATGGTCATTTTATTAAATTAGAGAATGATATTGTTATCATGAGGTGATATGTGTATTTATACTTTTTTTTGGAGATTTTAATGCTAGTACTAGTAGGGCTCAAGCCAATATTATAACTCGGAATTATAACCTCTACCCATTACATGGATAGAAGAATATGCTAACCTAACCCTTAAATAAAAAAAGAAGCTATCCAGATAACGAAACCGACTCCTATGGCATTGAGCTTGATCATTTTTAATGGGTTGGATCATTGGCTTTACTCTCACCTTATGACTTGTATTCATAGGAAGGACAGAAGTGTCATTGATTATGTCATGTCCTCTACTTATTTGTTGAATAAAATTGATAATGTGGGAATAAATGAAGATAATGAGTCAAATTGCATGCGGGGGTGTAGACCGATTGGAAAGTGTTGTGTAAATGGAAGGAAATTTGTAAAAATGAGGTCTCAAGTTCGATTCTCACCCTGATTTACTTGTGCTCCATTCTTGCGGGCTGCGTGGAGCACCTGGGGTTATAGTGGTAGCCGACGGGGATCGACCCCGTGTCACACGAGTACGAGAACCGCGAGTTGTCGATTCCCCCAATACTAAAAAAAAAAAAAGATAATGAGTCAAATTCTCACCACCGCCACATTGTATTAACTTTAAATATAACTCATAATTATAACCTCTACCCATTACATGGATAGAAGAATATGAAAACCTAACCCTTAAATAAAAAAAGAAGTTATCCAGATAATGAAACTGACTCCTATGGCATTGAGCTTGATCATTTTTAATGGGTTGGATCATTGGCTTGACTCTCACCTTATGACTTGTATTCACAGGAAGGGCAGAAGTGTCATTGATTATGTCATGTCCTCTACTCAGTTGTTGAATATAATTGATAATGTGGGAATAAATGAAGATAATGAGTCAAATTCTCACCACCACCACATTGTAGTAACTTTAAATATAGATTTGGACCTTAAAGAAACTATTATGCACAATACTAGAAATTGAGTCGTGTTTGACAATAAAACATATCATAATCATAATCATCAAAGAGACCAGAAGCATGGAAGACGCACATATAACCTACAATCATGAAGATGAAATCAAAGGGTTGTGTGTCATCATGGATACACTTCTTGGGGTGGGACGAGTTGTGGGGAATGAGAGGCTATTGGTTGGTTAATGGAGTTGGCACCTTATTCTGAGCATTTTTTGTTGTTATTAGACCTTAGCCTAGGTTAGGAATCATTTTCCCTAGTGGAGTTTTAGTCCCAAATCAGGGGTGACCTACTGCTGAGATTTTATGAGAA
>JZKD02S1666287.1:77393-112154 GCA_000966675.3 Picea glauca
TATGGTATGAAGTGTTGTACCACCATTCAGCTAGGGGTAACCATTGAGCCCATTGATTTTTATTTTCCGAGGCAAAACACCTCAAATATGTTTCCAAACACTTGTTGACAACTTTAGTTTGACCATCATTATGGGGATGATAAGTTGTGCTGAGATGCAATTGGGTGCCTTGTAGCTTGAACATTTCTTGCCAAAAATTGATGGTGAAAGTTGGGTCGCGATCAGAAACAATAGAATGTGGCATGCCATGAATCTTGAAGACCTGATCCATGAAAAGTTGAGCCACCGTGGATGTTGTAAATGGCTGTTGAAGAGAACAGAAATGAGCATACTTGGAAAGGCGATCAACAACCACCATGATGACTGATTTATTTCCTGATTTGCGTAAACCTGTAATAAAATCCATAGAGATATCCCTCCAAATAGAAGGTGGAATAGGAAGCGGTTGCAGTGTGCTCGGATATTTGACTGTTTTTCCCTTGTTGCATTGACACACATCACATTCAGCGACAAAATTATGAATGTCTTTTTTCATACCATCCCAGAAAAAAGAATGTTTGACCCTGTCATAGGTTTTGGTAAACCCAGAGTGCCCAGCCGTGGGTGTAGCATGAAGCTCAGAAAGTACTGTGGATTTAAGTTTTGATTGTTTACTTAAATATAAATGGCCTTTGTATTGAATCTCATCATGGAGCCAAGAGTACCCAGGGGAAGTTGGAACATTAGACTACAATTGTTGGATCAGATGCGAACTTTTTGGATCGTGTGGCCATTCATGGCGAACGACTTGGAGCCAATCTAGTACAATTAAGGAAAGAGATAAAAGGGATCTATCCTCTTCATATTTTCAGGAAAGTGCATCTGTAACCACATTTTCTTTTTCCTTCTTGTAAATGATCTCCTAATCATATCCAAAGAGCTTAGTCACCCATTTTTGTTGCTCCGGGGAGGAAATGTGTTGTTCCAGAAAATACGTGAGGCTTTGATGGTCTGTCTTAATTTGGAAGCGTTTCCCCAATAGATAAGGGTGCAACATATCAATGACATACAGAATAGCCAACATTTCTTTTGCATAGATTGATTTGCCCAGATTTATTTCAGACAGTTGCTTGCTGGAAAAAGGCCAAAGGCCGACCCTCTTGCATAAGGACAGCACCAATTCCTTTCCCTAAAGCATCACATTCCAAGCCAAAGGTCTTTGTGAAATCAAGAAGGGTCGAGACTGGAGTGGTGCACATGACCATATTCAAGGTTTGAAAACCTTGAGCAGCTACTAGAGTCCAAGTGAAAGAGTTCTTTTTTAGGAGTGCAGTGAGAGGTGTTGCAATATTTCCATAATTCTTAACAAACTAGCGATAATAACCTGTTAAGCCCAAAAATCCATGCAATCTTTTGAGAGTCTTTGGGTGAGGCCAATCTTGCATAGCTTCAATCTTTTTAGGATCCACCTTGATTCCATCCTTGCCAAGGAGATGACCCAAGTACTCGACTTTTGAGGCACCAAAAGCACATTTAGATTGTTTCAGGAAGAGTTGGTGCTGAGAGAGTAGATGGAGAACTCGATCCACATGAGCAAGATGGTCTTTCCAAGTTTTTCTATAGATGAGGATATCATCAAAGAAAACTAAGAGAACATGACGGAGAAAAGGACGAAAGACATGATTCATGAGGCTTTGGAAGGTGGAGGGGGCATTACACAAGCCAAAGGGCATGACCAAAAACTCATAGTGGCCCTCATAAATTCTAAAGGTAGTCTTGGGAATGTCTACCTCTTTCATATGTATCTAGTGGTAGCCAGAATGAAGATCAAGTTTAGTAAAGAACTGGGCACCACTCAATTCATCCAAGATTTCATCAATGATAAGAATGGGAAATTTGTCTTTAATGGTAAGTTTGTTGAGGGCATGGAATTCAGGACACGTTCACCAAGAACCTTCTTTCTTCAGAACCATGACAACAGGGGAAGAGTAGGGGCTCGTACTAGGGAAGATAATGCCTGCGTTAAGGAGTTCCTGGACCATTTTCTCATTTTTATATTTTGGGGAAAAGGGGTGACGATACGGACGGATATTGGGAGGAAGGCTTCCTGGTACAAGGGGAATGGAATGATCATGAACACCACGGGAAGGAGGGAGTCCCTGGGGAGTGGAAAATACCACTTGATGTTTAGAAAGGATGGATTGGAGGTCTTGCGGCACCGAGGGTGTCTCTATTGCTAGTATGGCATGGAGTTGGGAAATAACACCAGAATGACCTTTTTTGGGAAGCTTTTCCATGCGATGGGAACTAATGATCTCAGGTGAATTGATGGTGATGCCTTAGAACTTATATTGTTAGCCCTCCTGGTCGAATTGCATGGTTAATTCCTTAAAATCCATGAGAATGGGACCCAAAGTCCTTAGCCAGTCTGCACCCAACACAATGTCACAACCACCCATGTCGATAGAAAACATATGAGATTTCAGGTGGTAGTCACCAAATTGGAGATGCACATTTTCACAATCCCCTCCACATTTAATGGAGCCACCATTGGGAATCATGATTTGGAAATTACTGACTGCATGGATGTAGCAATGAGTTTCTTTGGCAATGCGGTGATGAATAAAATTATGGGTGCTTCCACTATCAACCAGAATGATGACCTTCCTATGCTTGATGTAACTGATTAGCTTGAGGGTTTAGGGATCAGAGAAGCCAGTGAGAGCATTTAGGGAAATGATCGGTTCTACTTTGGGAGGGTCTGAGGGAGGGGTTATGTCAATGGTTTTAGGTGACTTAGACACAAGGGGAGTTTCAACATCCTCGTCCGAAATATCCTCCGAGATGGCCATAAAAAGATTTTGTTCCTTACACTTGTCGCCCGGGAAATATTTGTCATCACAATTATAACAAAGGCCTTTGAGTTGGAGTTCATCCATTTCAGACCTGGTCAATTTTTGGATCTTTAGTGGAGCAGAGGGAGTAGTGGGATTTACTGGTTTAGTGCGATGAATAAAGGAGGGTTTCCAGTTTTGAGAAGATACAACCTGTTGTGGTTCTTTAGCTCTTTTAGTAGCCTCCACCCAACTTTGAGGTTGAGCCATGAGGACATGGGATCGAATCTCATCCTTGAGGCCACTGATAAAACACTCTCGGAAAAAGGCATCAGACATGCCCTCTGTCCAAAAAGTCAGGAGCTCAAAAGCAGCTATAAAGTCTTCTATTGTGCCTGATTGTTTCAACTTTGTCAAATTGACCAAATGGTTGGTGTCAGTGTCAAGGCGTTCATAAATCTCTGCCGCAATGTGTGTCCAAGCAATATACCCTTGAGGGGAAGTTTTTCTCCATTGCCACCATTGCCAACGTTCTTGATCTAGATGGAGAACACCATACCGAAGTTTGGCCAAGTCATCTGTAATGTCATATAAAGAGAAATAATGTTCCTTTTGGGTTACCCAACCAGTGGGATCTGAGCCATCAAATTTGGTCACATCCACCCGCAGAAGGCGTAGGTCACGTTGAAAGTGATGGTGCTAAAAGTTATGGGAATGAGAGGAATTTTCAACTTCAATATGTGGAGGTGGGTTAGATAAAGGCTTATCTGTAGGGATATGCAGCTTTATGCAGAGTGTCGAAATGACATATTCAAGCTGGGTAGTCAGGTCTTGTTTGATTTCCTCCATTAAGGACTGCATGGTTGTATTGATGGCGGCAACATTGGCACTAAGTTGTTTCACTTCTTGTTGGGTCTCAGTGAAATTAGATTGCAAGGTATTGAAGCAAGCTTCCCAGTCTTGGCTATGGGTATGGGCCATGATGTCGAGGGAACCGAAATGGGGTGGGGGAGTCAAAAATTTTGCTGAAAAATTATATGTATGAATGTGATAAGGGTGAAGAGATGAATCTAATAGAATAGGTCTCAAATAATGGTGCAAAAATTTCCACCTGCGGAGTTATACTCTAGTCTGAAGAATAATGCAATGATGAAATGCCCAGATGCTTAACCAGGAAGAAATGTGTAATGATTTGGCAACCCGAACATAGTTGCGCAGCAATAGATCTTGTTTGTTTTAATTTGTTTATGTTTCTATCCCCAAGGGTTAGGTATTCAAGGGTTCTACAGACAAGGGTTTTCCCTGTGCTATAGCTCTCTGATATACATGCAGGGTCCAACAGTAGTACTCGGCCCAATATCTCAGGGCACTAACTAAGGAGGCTAGACCGTGCCCTTAGCCATACTACCAAACTACCTAAGTACTAGAGAGTATCTTCCCGAGTGTTGTTCTTGGTGGCACTATAGCAGTCAGGCGGTCGATCGGTTTATCTAAAGAGGGCTTCGGGTAATCTAGGTCGATCTGTACACAGGTGTTGTCTAATGCGCTACCAATCGAAGGGGTACCAACAGGGGTTACAAGGGTGCCCAACAGATGTGAGCTTAAGTACCACTTGTATTTCATGCGTGTATGAATCCCTCAACCGCGGGTTTATGCACATAACGACATATCTATGTGGCTTAAAGACGTCGAACTACGTCTCTACCCTGAAAAAAAAAAATTGACCCACAATTTTTTCCAAGGAAAGTGCTCTGATACCACTTGTAATATACCAGATATAAAAAGTATGCAGAACAGAAATAAAATGCTAGAAATGGCAGAATAACAGCAATATAACCAAAACAATCACCACAACAACACTGAAATGATATAAGAATAACAACAAAAATATCACTTTGATTCTGAGAGCAATGTTCGCGGGCCTCTTCGAGGGGGAAACCTCCAGTCGAGCAGAGCTATATTACAATAATATTCCAGCTAGGGTTCTCATACCCTCGACTCCTATTTATACTAAATATTTCTATAAAAAGAAGCATCTAGAGGAAGATCCTTCTAGAAGAGGAAGCTTCTATTAGGTCTTCTTACATTCGACTTATTCTATTTTATTGCAAGGCCTTATTAATGTTGACCTTTATTACATCTGAATATATTGTTCTACCTATGTGCAGTTTAGGACCCTAACACTCTTTGTGTTATCAATCTTACTTGAGGCTGCTCCAAAGGGTTTGTTTCCACTCTGAGAGGGGAAATTTTGTTGATATACACTTTTAGTAGGAAGGCTCATCTTAGAACCTTTTCCATGGTTCTTAAATCTTGAGGGTTTGAACCCCTTCTTCTTGAATCCCAAACCACTTTTCTTCTTCCAACCCTCATGAGGTTATTTCTTATTCTTGAATTGCTCATAGCAATACCTTGCCTTACGGATAATGTCTTCTAAGGTCTTTGGCTCATCAAACTCAATTCTGTCTCGGAAGGACTAAGGCAGTCCACTAATAAATCGTTGCATCTTTACCTTTTCATCTTTGATGTAGGGCACATACCTTATCATCTCAAGGAATTTGTTGATATATTCATATATTATAAGTTGTCCCAACTTGAGTTCATAGAACTCCCTGCTCTTCCCATCAAAGTATTTCTCTGACAGATACTTCTTCTTCAAATCTTTCTCAAATTATTTCCATGACAAGTCCTTCTCATGGATTCCTTTCACATTCCTAAGGTCCTCCCACCAAATGTCAGCCTTTCCATTCAGGTTAAAAATGGTTATTCAAACCTTTAAATTTTCAGAGTAGTCATGGACTCTGAAGTACTTCTTCAAGCCAAGTAGCCAAACTTCTGCTTCTCCCCCCTTATTAATTTCTACATCGAAAGTGGGTGGTTTGGATTTCTTGAACTCTTCAGGGTCATGGCTCTTGGAATGTTTCCTCTTCTTTCTTTGCCTTTGGGAATGCGAACTAGTTTTGCTACTAGAATATTCCTTGGAGTTGCAAGTTTCCTCACGAGAGGATTCTTCCGATGAGTGTCTCTTGGCTCCATGTTGGGCCTTCTTTGAGGTGCTCCTCCTTGTGCGAACACTTTCAAATCCATTCTTTCATATCTCAGGTGGACTATGGGTTTTCTTAGTATGATGTCTATCCACATGACTATATGTTGGTCCATGTTGCAGTTGCCTTTGTATATTTGATAAGATTTGTAGTAGGACTACATTAATTTTAGTTTTTTTTCCCTGCTCTTTTATCAACCTTTCATTGTCATCCTTACAGCTCTATAATTCTGCCATGAGGCTTCTTACAGTTTCAACCAAATCTAGAGGGGTTTCCACTG
Organism: Picea glauca; assembly: GCA_000966675.3. NCBI lineage: Eukaryota > Viridiplantae > Streptophyta > Pinopsida > Pinales > Pinaceae > Picea > Picea glauca. Next base: position 83,531 of record JZKD02S1666287.1, read on the forward strand.
CCCTCCTTTCATCAGATTCTTCCTCTCTATTGTGGGAGATTTTCCCCCAATTCATGGTTTTTAACCATCCTTTATGTCGTAGTTTTCTTGAAGTCCATTGACTATTTAAGTGATTCTCTGTTAGTTAAAGATCTACTAGTTTTATGAACAGCACACAGTTCAAATTTTTCAAAACATATAAAACAGCAGAAAGTTTCATTACTCTCTTCAGTAGAGGTTTAACTAAGCCTCTTAGGAATGGGGTAAGATAGGTCGTTACCCTTAAAGTTCTCCAATAATATTTTTTTAAGGAACTCGTTCAAGAGCCCAAGCAAGTCAAGCATTGTAACCATGCTCTGATACCAATTTGTAACGCACCCGGACCTGAGGTACGCTTTCTAGGGATGGGGCATCAAAATTTTTCTTACTTTAGTCATCTCAAATCATCTCTCTAAGATCTCCAATATCTTCTACTCAACTGTAGCTCTCTAACGACTACTACTAGACTCAAAACCGAGCTCTAGATTGTAATTTATGGCCTCTCGAAGATCTTCGGGCATTATCAGACATGGATGACATGGCTCCACCACATTCGTGACATCCCCAAGTTCCTACATCCACAGGGGAGGTTTATCCACTGTCTAATCCAATGGCGAGACACATTCGTCATTTAACACATGAGCTAGAGGGAAGTTAGACGTTCGATGCTTCGACGTGGAACATCCCTTCTCCTTTATGCACGCCTATCCTCCAGAGTCCTGAATTCCTAAACTCTCCAAGGATCCCTAAATCTCACCAAGTAGCTCCGGCCTTGTTACACATTATTTTGGTCACCCTGGTGGTGTGTCTACAAGCATGTATTCAGCCTCTCAAAGGGATCCTTCCCATGAGAAAAGTGATTGGTTTCCTGCTCTACAAGGCTTGCTTTTAGAAGGACATCGCAATCTAGCAGTATTATACAATGTGGAAATGATGATTTCCATAAGCTTCTCTAAACCTAGCCTTCGAGGTTTCCGCAGGCTTCTATATAGACAGGGTGCGACGACGTTCTAAAACTAAGAAAAAGGAAGAAGTTCACGAAAGTTCTAGAAGGAATCTTCTAGGATATGAGGTGGAATCTATGTGGTTGAGATCTTACCCACCTCTCTGATTTGGTGGGATCATATTGATGTTTTTAACCATCTCTCTTTCTCCTATATAATGATGGATTTCTCATGGAAAAGGTTAAGCATTAAGTGAGCAAAAGTATTAAGCAAGAGCAAGGAATTATTAAGGTTCAATAGGTTGTAGGTACTTTACATCAGATGCTTGAATGCTTCATCTCAACTTATTAAGTTATTGTAGATCATCTTCATGCAAGTTTGGAGCAAGTGTGTGTGTCAAGAGCAAGGGCCGCCGAAAGGGAACTTAGCAACATCAAGGTTGTTTGGTTGTATCTTCCACTTTCTCTTAATATAATACAGTGGCATGTTTCTTTCCTATAAAATCATTCTCATTTTATTACATGATTCCTTGATCACATGTATAAGTCTTCATTGATATATTATTATTGCTTTCACTTTGGTTGGTTTGTGTTCCATTGCAGGATCAATAGCACAAGAGCACCGGAGCGAAGCAGGGACAACAAAGACATAAGGAAGCAATATTCAAAGGTATGTTACTCATCCTTTCTTTGATGGTAGATTCAATGATTAGAGCTTAGGGAAAGCGTCATGTCATGTCTTGTTTTGTTCTAGATATAGGCGGATCTAGGGAGATCAGTTTATGTCCTCATTTACCGTTATATCCAATAAAAAAATTGGCGACTCCACTGGGGATATGATCTGTTTTTTATTTTTTTCTATCCATTTTCCCTTATCCTACCTTTTTTCATTATTTTTCAGTCTCTGAGTCTGTAAGGGATCAATCCAGACTCTTTGGCCCTGAAAGTTTCCTAAATTTATTTACCCTCTTTCCAATTTTCTTGTGTTTACAGATGTTTCTGCACTGTACTCTATATGTCACCTGCGGAAACTTTAGATTGTCGCACCCTAACTGTTTAGTCCAGTGCAGACTTTCCGCACCCTAACCATTGCTAGCCTGCGAAAACTAGTGATTTATGCACTGTACCCTATTATTAGCCTGCGACGGTGTCTGTAATTTTTTTTGGATTGGGTCTTGATTGTCTTTTGATGCCCAGTTTGTCCTTGATCACCTGGGGGGAACTTTGGAGGTCAGTATTTGATTGATTGTTGAATTTAAAACTTTCTTTTTGATTGGATTTCAAAGATTGCAAACCCTTCATTATCATTTTGTAATTTTTTTGCTTCTTGATTTTTATCAACAAGGCTATAATCTCTGATCGTAGATCCGGGTTCTTGATTGATTAAAAATCTTTCATCTGAGTGAATTTTTGGATTATTTTACATTTTTGGATTGCTTGTTGATTTGAAATCTATTGCTTTTTTTCATTTGATAGACACTTTCTTGTCATCTTTGTTTTTTATCTTCATTGAAAGTTTGATTTGGGTTTTTTTTTAGTGTATCTATTTGCTTTGATTACGTTTCCTTTCTTTAGTATACCTCAGATCTGGTTTCAGAAAGGAAAATTAAATTCTTTCATTCTTTTTAAGTAATCATTCATAAAAAATCTTTGCATTCAAAAATGAAAGAGAACAAATTGAGAAATTTCATTGCTTATGATTGTTTGGAATTGTCGTTCATTCAAGAAAAGAAATTATATTTCGTAGCTTTCGTGTTTCTGGAAAGATAACTTCTCCCTATTGTAAATAGAGTTCATTAAATGAAAGATTGCATCATTCATATCTATTTGCATACTATTGGTTCAAGGTATCTCACAACATTGGTTTCATCTCCGTCTCCCTCTTGAGTAAACAACAGCCTCTAAAAAACATAACGTAATTTAAAAATTTACTTAGTAACTTTTATTTTCTCGGGATCTTTTACACCAACATTAGTTAGGCTAGCGCTTTGGGGTAGGTTGTGAGACACGCTTTCTAAAGCACAAAACACACAATAGCATCTTATGATAAGGAGTGTTCAAATCCATTTGCAACATTTTGTCCTGGGAAGCCCTTCTCACACAAGGGTCAAACCTGAGGTCGCATTGAGACTGGCAAAGTTACTCACCCTGCTTTGTTGGTCTTAGTGTAGAGATTGCACGTATTATGGGGGTCACTTGAAGGTATACCCAGAATGATGAGTGGAAGCCTCTCGAGTTGATTTCGGACTAGATACCTTGCCCTTGCGCATGGATTAGACTGTTGATTATTTCCCTAGGCATCATTGTTGTTCTTGGTAGCCTTAGTTGCCTATATTTTTAGGGTCTTACACGAGGTGATTGTGGAGGGGTAAGTCTTCACGGTACCTGGAATCGACATTGGCCAGAATCACTCGGGCTCCTCGGAGGGTATACCCATGATTATGTGTGGAAGCTTGCACCAGGGTGTAAGTTCGTTAAGCAGGTCGTCAACATAACTTTTCCACCCACTATATCCTATCCCCTTCTTGTCTCGACTTCGCGACGTTGGATTTCATCACCAACTAGTGACTTCGAAATAAGAAGGTTTGTTTGATTGGTTTGATTCCTAGATTTTATTAGTGAGTGTTGTTTGCTTTCGTAGCTGGCCATAGATTTTTTGCGTAAAATGTTTGGCTCGGCCAACATAGACCCTCCACGTCGTTCGTGTAGGGTCCAGGGACATCCTCTTGAAAATATGGAGGATTACCTCCCTATATTCCCTTAGTCATCAGAGGGCTCTCCTCAACAGAGTGAGGTCCAGGACACCGTAACCTCACAAGAGGAAGGTTCCACCTCTTTAGAATTTTTTTGAATTGTTTATGATTCTCTAGAGGCTTTTCTCATTCCTCCTGGATATGAGAGACATATTCTTCAGCTGAATTCATCTGGAGAACTTGTTGTTGACACTTCTGGAATACTGACCGGACCCCATTCAGGCCCTGGAGTTGGGGATCCTCTTTGGACTACCAACATATTTAGAAGCCCACCTTGCACAGTGCAGGACCTTTATGGCTCAGGGGCAGGTGTTGATATACCTATCATATCACAAATACCCAAAGTGTCTACTACTTACACGGTGTCGCCAAACCACTTTTCTGGTGCAACCAGCCATATCACCGTCATTCCAGTCATAGAACCGTTATTGACGAGGACACCTTGATGTGCGTCATGTATGTTTCTTGTTGGAAATACATTAGCTCTCCCCCCCTCACCGAATCACATAATACACTTAAGGATTTCAATGGTTCTGGTTTTAATCCCTACGGTGTTCTTCCCTCATTGTCTATTACGTTGGAAGGCAAATCGGTCAACGTAGAGGTCGAGGTCTTTGATGCACCTCTTGACTATAACCTCTTACTTGGCCGTAGCTGGATTGATTCCATGTGTGTCGTCGTGTCAACCCTTTTCTGTGTATTACGTTTCCCACATCAAGGAAAATTCATTACAGTTAACCAACTTGCCTTTTTCAACGTCGATTCCCGTACTAGAAACGTGCCATTTATCTCGAAGACACCTCCTGGGTACGAGAATGTCGGTGTGGGTCTCCTAAAAGATTCCACTCTAATGGGTACCTTCCCAATATCACCACACGATGTTCAACCTCCTTTTGTTGCCTTGATCAACATGATTTCCACCTCCGTCTGTGAAACCCCTGTGTCTTATGACCTGTGGATAGCACCCGATCCTGGTGATTATCTTCGCTATGGAAAACAAATTCCTTTAAGTCTGGTTGAATCCGCTTATGAAGCCATTCAATCGGCAACCCCTTCTACTCCCTCTCTTGGTGATTCATCTCCTGATCTATTTAATGTCATCTTTCCTATGGATGAGATGATCATGTCGGTTATGTATATGGAAGACACCTAGTGTGACGATGGACATCATCGTTCCATTCTCTTCCTAGAGAAACACACCATAGAGAGTTACCAATGGATTTTGACTTCGTCGACCTTTTTTGTCATTTCCTCTGTTCCTGAGTCAACACACGATGTGCTCTATGAAGGGAACCTGAGTAATATTTCACCCATCGTTCCTCTTGGCATATCCATTAAACCTGGAATTGTCGAAAATGTTCACATTGGAGCCACATGTTCCGATGATGAAGTCGTCACTTATAAAGTTATTTTTCAAGAATTTTGTGACGTTTTCACTTGGAGCTACGAAGAGATGTCGGGTATTGACCCCGATAGCATTGTGCATGAAATTAAGACCTACCCAGACACTAAACCCATTCGACAGAGACTTCGCTTGGTCCACTCTCGTAAAGCCGCCGCTATCAAGCTTGAAGTTGAAAAACTTCTTAAAGCCAACTTTATCTATCATGTGGATTTAACCGATTGGGTATCCAATCTATTTCTGGTCAATAAAAAACAAGGCACAATTCGTGTATGTGTCGATTATCGGGATATTAATAAAGCTTGTCCGAAGGACAATTATCCAACCCCCTTCATTGACCAGATCATCGACAATTGCGCCAAGAGTGAAATATTCTCCTTAATGGACAGTTTCTCCAGCTATAATCAGATTAATATTTTGCCCGTGGATCAACACAAGAATCTATCCTTGGGGTACCTTTGCCTACAGGAAACTGCCCTTCGGTTTAAAGAACGCTGGAGTGACTTTTCAACACGCTATGTCTTATGCTTTTCACGATATCAAGCACATCATACAACCATATCTCAATGATCTACTGGCCCATTCCATGCATCACCAAGATCACCCGGCCCATCTCCGAGCCATTTTTATTCGCTGTCCTTACTATCGCATACGTTTAAACCCACACAAATGTGTTTTTTGTGTGGAGTCCGACCGAATTCTGGGTTTTATTGTGTCACTTCATGGAATTAAGGTGGAACCTCTGAAGGTTGAGGCTATCCTTAATCTACCTCCTCCTTCTACACTTCGCCAACTCCAAATTTTGCAAGGGAAGGAAAACTTTTTGCGTCAATTCATCCCCAATTACGTTGAGTTAACATTAGGATTTACTCGACTATTGAAGAAGGTTTACAAGTTCGTATGGGACAAAACTGCCAACAAAGCCTTCAAAGCTTTGAAACTTTCCCTAACTCGTACACCACCGCTTTTCCCACCCAATTATAGTCGAGACTATTTCCTCTACCTCGTCGCTGCAGACTCTACCATTGCCATGGTCTTAGTCCAAGAAGATGATTTGCATGACAAACATGTAATTTATTATTTGATTCGGAGTCTCACGACTACCGAAGCCAAATACCTACATGTGGAAAAACTAGCCTTGGCAATTATTCAAGTTGTCCAATGTTTTCGTCACTGTATCCTATTACGTAGAACCACTGTCATTTCGATTACAACCCTATGCAACATATCCTTACACGCCAATTGCTAGGGGGCAAGTACTCCAAATGGATTGTGATTCTCTAGGAGTTCAAATTAGAGTTTGAACGTGCTAAGTCTAAGAAATCATTGGTTTTCGTCGAATTGATATGTGACCTTCCCTCCACTGAGACAGAAAACGTGGTAGAGGATTCCTTGCCTGATGAATCCCTTTTTTGATCAGTTTTGATGATGCCTGGTACAGAGATATTATCATCTATCTCCAGACTCAAACTTTTCGGTCTGACCTTTCTAGCACAGATCGTCATCGTATACGGTAACAAGCCTGTCAATACATAATTCTCAGTGACACTCTTTATCATCGTGGTGTTGACTCTATTTTCCGACGTTGTCTCACCTATGATGAGGCTGAGAAAGCTTTGAATGACTGCCACTCTGGATCATGTGGTGGTCATATGTCTGGGTATGCAACTACCTAAAAGATCTTATGAGCAGGGTACTTCTGGCCTTCTTTGTTTAAAGACTGTATTATTGTTGCTCAGAAGTGTCATGCTTGTCAAACGTATAATAATAAAATAAGATCTCATCCCGCTCCTTTACACCGTGTAGTTTTCGTTGGTCCTTTCACAAAATGGGGCATTGACTTCATGACATGTAACCCTCACTCGGTCAGGGGGCATGGATACATCATCGTAGCCGTGGATTATTTCACTAAATGGGCCGAGGCGATGCCTACATTCGATAACACCGGAAAAACTGCAGCACTTTTCATATTCAATCATACCATCACCCGATTTGGAATCCCACAAGCTATCATTACTGATCATGGTAGCCATTTTCGAAACTTCATGATGTCTGAGCTTACTGAAAAGTTGGGTCTTCGGCATGAAAAATCAACCCCCTACTATCCACAGGCCAATGGCCAGGTTGAAGTGATAAACAAAGTTCTTATCACCATGCTTCGACGGATAATAGGAATTCACAAGACAAATTGGCACACAATGTTGTTTTCAGTGTTATGGGCCTATCGGACATCCGTAAAGTCTGCCATGAGATTTACGCTTTTCTAATTAGTGTATTGTATCGAATTTGTCCTACCGATTGAATGTGAGATACCATCTTTGAAGCTAGTCGTTGAACTTCTCCCCAACACCTCTGCTGAGGAGGAACGTCTATTGTACCTGATGCAATTAGGTGAAACCCGTCGTGATGTAACCCTGGTTATTGAAGCTCAGAAAAAGCATGTCAAAGCCCAATACGAAAATCATGTCAAGCCACGTGTTTTCTCTGAATGTGATCTAGTTCTCCTCTATGAACAAGATCGTGATTTAATAGGGGCTGGAAAATTCGAGGCTATGTGGCGAGGTCCTTATATTGTCAAACGGGTGTTGGAGAAGGGAGCTTATGAGTTAGTGGATTATGATGGCATTCCTTTGAGTGAGCCTGGGAATGGGATTTACTTAAAGAAGTACTATGCTTAGGTCATATTTGCATGAGTGCTTGTATTTGTATTGTATCATACTATTGTGTGCTACTTTTGTGTGTTTTTTCGTTATTTGGTTTCGACCCCCAGCTGCTTACCTTGTGTTGTGCTTGGTTTCCAGATGTCAGTGCATTCACTACCTTGGCTTCGTCGATGGTGCTAGTCGTAGTACTCAAAACTTAGCATCCACTGCTTGGGAAATCTATGCACCTACAAACGAGTTAATCAGTCTACACGGTGTCTGCCTCGGTCGTGCAACTAACAATATTGCAGAATATAGTGCAGTCATCGAATTGTTGACCGACGTTATTTCAATTGGAATCCGTCACCTTGTTTGACAGCTTGATTCGCAGTTAGTGGTACTACAATTAAGTATTGTCTATGCTATCCGAAGTCCTACTTTGTTACGGGTATATCTATGAATTTGCCTCTTGGAACGTTACTTCGATTACATTGAATATCAGCATATTCCTAGATGTCTAAATACATTAACAGATGCATTAGCTAATTATGTGTTAGATAGACATTTGAGACACATGTAAATCCAACCAAAATTCACATTAAAGCAAGTAAGTCGGTAGAAGCCTCATGTATATATATAACGATAAAAGTGTTTTGCAAAAAGGTGTTTTCATCCGAAGACCAAAAATATCAAAATGAGAAGCACTTGGCTTCATATACAAAATAAAATCAAGGATGTTGCTCACAGTAGCACACTACTTCCTGTGCTACCCTACGAAGTAATCGACTAAGTGAACCAGATACACCCACAGTATGGTGTTGATAACGCCTCAGAATCTCATCGATGGATATGTCTGAGATATCTGATGTCAATCCCTCTAGATTATGCTCGATCGCCTCATAGTCACCAGCATCCCATCCAGCTACCATGGCTTCTTCCCCTCATCTCTGAATAGGGGATGTACTCAGAGGCCGGTGTGGCCCTACATCTGCATTGTCAAAAAAAATTGATTATCCATTGGATTGAAAGCATAAAAAACATTTTATATTTCAAAATTCACAAAAACATCATAAAAACAAAATGTATTTCTTACCTAGATGTCCCCACTAAAATCCCTTAGGTAGAACCAAGTCGGGGTCGCCTCTGAAATCCAACCCGACATATGAATAATCATCCACCATCAGAAGTTGAGGCCTCAACCAGTCAAAAAATACATCATTATACTTCACAATGAGGCCAACCACATGTCGGGCCATGAGGTCGCACCACCTCTTCATCCTTGGATATCATGGAGCCGGTATGCCCCACTACCTATAAACATAAATTGGGGACCCTCTCTAGGAAGAAAGACACTAAGATAGACCCATATCCAAATTGTTTCAGGTCCCCTCTCTTGCATTTTGTCAGCTGCGTCTTCATGCTATGAAGAACTTTGTCACTCCAGTTAAAAACCTGAGGCTCAATGCACTCTACTTCATATTGAAAATAGATTTGGAGGTCCATGTGAGGAAATGAACTCCCCTCCATATGTGCAATGGTAAAAATAATAGTCCGGAGGGGTAAATCCAAAACACCCCTGATGGTAACTTTTCCCTTGTGTATATCTGCCTCGGGATCACAGTATCAGCAGAGATACTCACTCATTGGTAGACCACCACCTCTGCCTCCTGTCAAGGTCACATGAGATCCATGACAAGATAATCCCATCAAGAAATAGATATCCTTGATATCTAAGGACAGTACATGGGCACCCACATGAAACACCTACTTGTCCACATCCCACATGTGGACTAGATACTTCAGTAACCTCAGTTGGGCCCTCATGCCCTGGATTTTAAAGAATTCCAGTAACCCACACTATCGGAGGGAATTTACAGTGCCCAAGTCATTCAAAGCAATGAAATCATCATCTCCGTGTTCCCTCTCCCTCCACTCCATCATTTTGATGATCAAAAACCTATATTGGGACAATAAAAGGGAGTTAGCATCTTCATTTGTTGCTTTGAAAAAAATTTATTGGCTAAAAGCGTATGAAGAAAATTTGATTTTCGGCCACCGCAGGTGGAGTATTACACACAGTGCGTGGTTTCCACATGTGAACCATGGGCCACCTACAGAAACCTATGGTTTTCGCAGGTCCCGATATAGCTCACCTGCAGTGGCCCCAGCGTGCACCTATCGACGTAAAACTCAACACAAAAATCAATTTTACACCAATAAAAATGAAATTTAATCCATTGAAAAGCAAGAGGACAAGGAGATTACCGTTTTGGTGGAATTCGTTCATTGAATGGTCGCTTGTGCCTCCCGCAATCTATAGTCGAAGTCTGAGGTAAAAATAGGGTTTCTAGGCAAGTTTTGGCCAAAATGCAAATGAACTAGTAAAAAAGAGATTTTACCTATATTTATTTAATTTTTTACTTTTTCTATTAATATTTCACATTATTTTATGCATTTTCTCCAAAACCTAAAGGTCTAATGGTCTCGTGAGTGTTTTGTTTTCTTGCAGATGAAAGAACTAAGATCCTGAACAATGAAATACATATATTTTTCTTGATTTGTTTTTCTGTTTGTAACATGTACAAGTACTTTTTAAGGTTTTTCAGAAAAACCTCGAGCCTAGTCTTTGTTCGTTCTCGTGATCAAAAATCGATGAGAACGCAACCGAGTATATTTTTGTTGTCTTTTCGTACGCATCATGGTAACACGAAAAAAACGAAGCTCATGGAGTATCCTTTAAGCTCTTTTCACGCTCCATAAAAACAAAAAGATTCCCGAGCGACCTTGTTCTTTTCACGCTCGTAAAAGTATTTGAAGAAAATGTTTGATGGGTGATAGTTTATCACTTTTTTGGTCTCATTGAACTACTTTACGAAAAAGGAACTGAGAGAGTTCTCTTTAAGTGTTTTTCAGACTCTCTAAATATGAAAAACCATGAGTTTTCTATCTTTGGACTCGTTAAACAAACATCGAAAGACCCATATGGGACCGAACCACTCCTTCTTAGGGTTCGTTAAACATACTTCGAGGGACTCGTCTGAAGGATGAGCTTACATCAACAAGCATATGTTATCCTCCTCAAGCTTGCGTAAAAATAAAGAGGTACTCGCTAGAAATGGTGGGGGGGAATTTGGGAAAGAAATGTGTCTCTATATTTGTGTTAGTGGTAGTAATAGTCACTCTTGAACATGACACCCCCTTCGTCATTAAACTCGGGTTTGGAAATTCATTTGTCTCTTGTCTGACCTTCTGCAAGTTCATATCTTGGGTTGTCTTTGAGTTAATGCTACCAAGACCATTGTCATGTTGTTCGTATTTTCAAGAGAAGTCCAACTTTACAAAAGCCTTCTATCGAGTCGGCCATCTGCAATTATCATTTCTTACCATGTCGGCCTTCCCTGTGTCAGTTTCAAATCATTTTCATACTTTGATTTACCCTAAATTTGTTACTTATTTTGCGTCATTGATGGGGGATACATCAAGGCCCTCTTGTGACAAGTATTTTCCTATTGATTTCAACTCATCATCCGGGAATAAGACTTAGAAATCATTTAGTATCTTAGATCCTCCATGCCTCAATGGAAGGTTTCTTCGCTTTCGACAGTGGATTCACATCATTGGTCCCTGATCGAGAGATTCTATCGAGTGTTCGACTTCGACTCATTTATTCACATTTAATGGATTGTACTGGGGTACCTTGGGAGTCATTGACATCAATGGTGATTTCCCTCACACTTGTTAATGGTTTTCATTAAAGACCAGTAATCAAGTGGTTTCTACCATGTTCGACTTCATCACCTGTAATCGTATGGCTAGATTCGTACTTACGAATGAAGGGATTGAAGACCCTGGATCTCATCATTTTGGTCCAGGTTGCGATGGAATATTTATGATTTGTATTGACACATAGATCCACTTTGTATGTCTCGTGCTATGTCTGAATTTGAGTTTTCTAGAGCATAGATCCACAGTGTATTCCTGGTGGCTATGTAGAATCTTGATGACATGGATCCACAGTGTATGATTGGTGGCCATGACTGACATTTATGGTTTAAATCACTTGTAGTCTGAGCATGGGAATGCCTACCTCAGAAATGGTATAATATTGCACAGATGCTTAGTTGTTTGCAAGTTCTCGATTGGTGCGCTCCTTGTTTCTGACACACACACACATTCTACAAAGCATTTTGGTTGTCACAAATTCCAAACTCATGCTTTGGGGGGAATTCTGTTCCACATTATTTTTGTCACCCTGGTGATGTGTCTACAAGCATGTATTCAGCCTCTCAAAAGGATCTTTCCCATGAGAAAAGTAATTGGTTTCCTGCTCTACAAGGCTTGTTTTTAGAAGGACGTCATAGGCTAGTAGTATTATACAATGTTGAAATGTTGATTTCTGTAGGTTGCTCTAAACCTATCCTATGGGGTTTCCACAGGCTATTATATAGACAGGGTGCGACGGCGTTCTAAAACTAAGAAAAAGGAAGAAGTTAATGAAAGTTCTAGAAGGTATCTTCTAGGATATGAGGTGGCATCCGTGTGGTTGATATCTTACCCACCTCTCTGATTTGGTGGGATCATCTTGATCTCTTTAACCATCTCTCTTTCTCCTATATAATGATGGATTTCTCATGGAAAAGGTTAAGAATTAAGTGAGCAAAAGTATTAAGCAAGAGAAAGTAAGGAATGATTAAGGTTCAATAGGCTGTGAATTGTGTGAGGTACTCTACATTATATGCTTGAAGGCTTCATCTCAGCTTATTAAGTTATTGTGGGTCGTATTCATGCAAGTTTGGAGCAAGTGTGTGTGTCAAGAGCAAGGGCCACCGAAAGGGAACTTAGCGACATCAAGGTTGTTTGGTTGTATCTTCCACTTTCTCTTAATATAATACAATGGCATGTTTCTTTCCCATAAAATCATTCTCATTTTATTACATGATTCCTTGATCACATGTATAAGTCTTCATTGAATATATTATTATTGCTTTCACTTTGGTTGGTTTGTGTTCCATTGCAGGATCAATAGCACAAGAGCACCGGAGCGAAGGAGGGACAACAAAGACATAAGGAAGCGATATTCAAAGGTATGTTACGCATCCTTTATTTGATGGTAGATTCAATGATTGGAGCTTAGGGAAAGCGTCATGTCCTATCTTGTTTTGTTCTAGATCTAGGTGGATTTAGGGAGATCAGTTTATGTCCACATTTATCGATATATCCAATACAGGCCTTTCGGCTTATCCTTGATATTGCATCCTAAACCTTCGGAGTCCCAAAGTCCCAAACTCCTGAAGGGTCTGCCCTCACACATGGTGATGTACTAGATGCAGAGGTAAGTACAGGTAGGTCCCGAGTACTCCACCCGCCAAATGGACCAAGTAAGCAGGTGTCAGAGATGACACGCGACAAGGCAGAGATGACACATGGACCTTATAGTGGGTGACATGTGTCACATTTTAATGGGCACATAAGGTCTACACAACGTATGAATCTAGGTGACACCTGGCACGTCAACCGTGGGTCCACATCACTCTAGGTGACATCAGCATGTCACGTCACCTCGAACTGATATCCTTCCAAGCCCTTCGATCTCACGACCAAGGAGTGTCCATGTAACCCTTGGATCTATTGCCTCAGTTAATTCATAACTTAGGTGTTCGAGGGATCCATGGTGTGACTTCCTCTTTTCTCCTGGAGTGGTCAGCATTGGGTTGACCATGGTCTAGATCTAATGTTCAAGGGAGATCTTGAAGGGTTCCTAGATCTATGGTCCTCATCACTCTGTAGCTCCGGCCTTTGGGGGTTTCAGCATTATGGTCACTCCTCTCTCCCGATGCAGGACTTCATCGAAGTACCGTATGTAGGCCCCTCCACTGGTTGATCGGATGGGTAAGAGGGGTTCCCAGCAAACTCCCCAGATCCACAGCTCTCACCACTTCGTAACTCCGACGTTTGGGGAGTTTGGTTCTATAACCTCTCTGTTCTCTCGAAGTAGGACTTCGCTGGACTTACCTCAGCGTAGATCCAACAGCCAACGGGACTCATAAATACCCTCAGATCTGCAACTCGCATTACTTCATGATTGGTACATGGATCAGGGTTTAATAGTGGGACAGGTTTATCTTCCATAGTTAGGGAAACCGCTAGGCGTCGGTCGACCTCGTGGGTAATTGTAAGAACCATTTTCCTTTGGTCGGTTTAAAAATGGTAAGGTCATAACATTCTAGAGCTCCGAGCTCTCGGAGTTTCGAAGCCAGAAAGGCTTGGCTCCTTTCGAGCCTAGCACAGGGTTCCCCGACCTTGGTCATATGGGTCCTTTGAAACTGTTTGTGGGCTACACACTAATTCCTTTAACTGTAAATGGGTTAAGGACGTGGGAATGAGCCCTCGGTCACACAGGTGAAGGGTATGAAGGAGGGCCCTCTGTCCATAGGGTTTGAACTTAGTATTCCCATGAAGGTAGATTCTAGAGGTCACTAGGACTTAACCATCCCAGTAAATCCTTCCTCGACACTCTTGCAGACTTATATCCCATAGCTCTCTAACTACTAAGTTGAGGCAAGCAGAAGACCATTCAAAAACATAGGTTCACAGAGAGACAATAGATATTTCTACCTTAATCATTCAATATAGAACTCAGTCATAGACATATAAATATATTCAATCATCATTTCCATTTTAATAGACAGAATATGAAAATACTTATCAGAAAACCAGAAATCATGAAGCGACTGCTAAAAGGGGTGCATGTTTCCACCCAACCATAGAAACAACCACTCCTGAATGTATTTACCATTGGCCACCCCTGATCTATACCATGATGCTCTGAGAGAGACTCTTTCTTCTTGCTCAATGACAGTCAGGGACGGAGGTTACTCTCCTCCTCCCACGGGATCTTGGCAACCGGTTTTCTTTGTGTCAAGCAAGGATGTCTACACAAGTACTTCCACAGCCACTCGTCAGCCCTGTTTATCATCTTGGACTGACAACCCTGCCAGCAACTTCTTTCACCCAGGACGAGCTTATTTCTCAGTTATTCCTTGAACCAAAGAGTTGCAAGGGCCCTTTTCTCTTCTTGATATTTTGTCTTTCAACTCTGTTCTCTCGCAAATCTGCCTCTGCCCACGAATTACCTCCTTTCTTTCCTTCCTCAACAAGGTTGTGTGGTTCTAAATTCCCATCTCGTGGTCATGTCTATAAGTCTTGCAGATGGGTACTCTGTCCCATCTCCTCATTAACTGGTAATTCATTTCTAGGTCAGAGGATTGTTTTGGGTCTGAGTCATTAAATCCAGTAAGGTACTGGTTTGGTGGGGGGTCATCTCAACCATTTATGGTTCCCCTCACCATCTCTCTCATAGCACCATGGTCTATCTTGGCAAACCCCCCTTTCAGCAGTTATGCAACACTATCCATTTTCTATTAATAATAGAATATACATACATTGACCTTTTATAACAAAAAGGTTCATCAAATCTAACATTCACACATATCTAGTCTGCCATAGTCTCTTGTCTAGTTATAGTTATATTTACAAACTGGGGAAAACAAGGGTATTACAAAAGGATTTGGGACAAATCTGAACTTTAACACAACATATCACCCATAATCAAATGGGAAAATAGAGAGGGTAAATAAGGTGATTGAACATATGCTAAGGATGTATGCGATGGATAAACCATCAAAATGGGAAGATTATTTACACTTGGTAAAGTTTGTGTATAATAATGGGTATTGGGAATCTTTGAAGATGAGACCATTTGAAACATTATATGGAAGAAAGTGCAATACACCAGTGAGCTAGAAAAACCCAGCAGATAGAGCAGTGGTTGGACTAGAATTGCTTAGGTAAATGGAAGAACATATGGTGAAGATAGAATATAATTTAAAGGTTTCCCAAGACAAGCAGAAAATCTATGCAAATAAGGGTAGAACTCATAGAAAGTTTAAAGTGGGTGACCATTGATTCCTAAAAGTGAAGGCAAAGAGAAGTTCCTTCAATTTGGGGAACTGTGCAAAGTTGGCAGCAAGATATTGTGGATGCTTTGAAATCCTGGAGAGAATTGGTCATGTTCCATACATGCTTGCACTACCTGCATCTATGTACATTCATAATGTATTCCATGTATATTTACTTAAAAAGTATGTGCTTGATGCTAATCATGTAATTGATTGCAATGCGATTTAGGTGGAGTAAGAAGGAGAATTTCAAGTTTAGATGGTGTGCATATTGGATCAAAAAGTCAAGCTACTCTAGAATCGAGCAATAGGGCTGGTAAACGTCCAGTGGACCTGTTACGGTTTTAAAACTGTAACTTGGGAGCATGAAGATGCCATGCGGGTGGAATACCCACATATTTTTGAATACTTTTGAAGTTTTTATTGTACATGTGGATATAATACACTGAGGATAGTGCATAAATAAGGGGGAGGGGAATGTAATACCCCTAGGTTGAACCCTAGTTGTAATGTACATATAGGCTAGTGAGCCAGGAAATTTTGGGCCATAGTGCCTTTGTAAATATGTTTTGAGGCCAGAGTGTCTATGTGGTTATTAGGGTAGAGAGCCATATTGCTAAAAGGCCAACGACCCTATCATTGTAATATGTAATCACATTTAGATATTAATAAAAATGCATCATTGTTGCATACCAACCAAAAAAAAAGAGTATGGGGGATAAACTCCACTATAAGGGAAAGAGGGGCTAAGAGTCTAGAAAGAGGGGCTAAGCTAAGGGGGATTGACCCCAAAGGAATATTATATTAATATTCCTAAAGTCTAAGTTATGGATATAATTATATCGTAAGTTTCTAAAAGTGGGGGAACATACTTGAAGTGGAGCCCAAGATAGTTCCCAACATGAAAAGTGTCAAGCTGGGAACATGCAAATATATTTGAGGGACTTAGTATATTCTTTCTATGATTCTTCCATCATTCTCTCATTATTCACTCACTCACTTTGGTCATACATGCATTTTTCCATCCATTAGACACACATGCACTGGAGAAGCTTTGGAGTTGTTTTCAACTAGTAACCTAGGTAATTTGAGTGGAAGAGGTGGGTTGTTAGGGTCGTGTGAATATTGAATAAGTGGGTTGTCAAGCCCGTGATCATTCTCTCCAGGTGAGACAACTGTTAGGAATTGTTCCCTATGCACCAGGCTACAGCTACAGAGCTCTGAGACTTACTCCCCGACCTATTGTTGAAGCCCTGAAAGGGAAGTGGGGCAACCGAAGGACTATTGAGCAGAGAAGGGGCACAATTCATGGGGTGGGATAGGTTGTGGAGAATGAGAGGATGTAGGTTGTTTGTTGGAGTTGGCACCTTAGTCAAAGCATTTTCTATTGTTATTAGACCTTATCCTGGGTTAGGAATTCTTTTCCCTGGTAGAGTTTTAGTCCCAGATCGAGGGTGACCTATTCTTGAGACTTTATGAGCAGTAGAGTCCATGTCTTGGAATAAAGTCTGAGGTTTGCATGCAATTGTTGACTTATTTACAAAAAGATAAATGTCTATTATGTGTTTGTTTTAATTACTACGTATTTATTTATCTATTGTGTTATGGGTATTGTTGTTTTTTAGTATTGCTTAAGTTTATATACTGTTAGAAATGTATTTACATTCATTTGCAAAGCATTTAAGTAATTAAATGGTATCATAGAGTCAAAAAATTTATGTGGCATAGCCCATCTTGGGGATGAGGATGCTATAGGAACTTAGGATAAAAACATATCATAAAGACTTGTGACTTTAGGAATATATTATTATATTCCCTTGGCTTAATCCCCCGTGACTTAGCCCCTTGTCTCAAATCCTATCACCATTTCCCTCTTGTGGAGTCCTATCCCCCCATACACTTTCGTCTGACTTGGTCTGTACCAGTGATGTATTTTATTAATATATATCCGAGTGTGATTACATATTACAACTGTTAGGCTCACTGGCCTTTCAATACATATGATCCCTATCCTAAATCGCATAGACACTATGGCCTCAAAACATATACAAAAAGGCACTCGAGCCCAAAACATCTTGGTTTGCCAACCTATAAAGCATATGTACATTTACAATTGGGGTTCAACCTAGGGGTATTACAATGTGATATGAGAAGCTCTCACATATGTAGTGTTTTATACAATTTGTTATGTATTATAGGGCTTGAAATATCCCCCAACTCTACCATATTGATTTGTTGCATGTATTTTTTCATTTATTTTTCATATTGACCAAAAGTTTCATAAGAAATCGAAGATTTGACCAAAACATGAAAATGATACATGTTGGATGGAATTTGTAATGAGTCTCCATTGATTGGAAGAAAATAAATGGTCATAGGAATTTGCACCTATAGCTTCTAGAAATCATTAAATGTCCCACCCACTAAGGAGTTTGGTGTATCTAATGATATACTAATGACTTGAAAGCCAACATTTTTGCTACTAGTCTCGTTGCTTGGTTGCTCCTTTGGAAAAGAGAAGAGGAAGTGTGATTTGGATAACTTGCACCCTTTTGACCTCATTAGATGGTGTAGATCAATTAGTGTTGTTAAAATCTCTAGTAATCCCCAATTAGCTTGTTGGTTAAATTAAAAAACCCAAAAAAAAAAAAAAAAAAAAAGGGAAAAAAGAAAAAGAAAAAGTTAGTCCACAAATTTGTACAATACTCATCTAGGGATTACGAGAGTTGTGTCATGTCACCATAATAGAGGTATAAATAAAAAGGAATATTAAAAATGGATACCTACGATGTCTAGTGAAAAATATAATCTTTTTAAATTAAAAAATTGTGTTGTGAGGGGGCTTCAATAAAAGGATTTTGGGATGTATTCTTTACTATCTAGTAAAATTAATGGTATTCTTTAATATCCCATGAATGTGCATGCTATGTTATAGGATCATAAGGTGAAATCCCCATGGATATTGTTTTCCTTGCATAAACTATTGAAGATCTTCACAAACAACTAAAATTTATCCAACAATTCTATAAAAAAATTGAATTACCATCAATATTGATAAAACCAAGATTACGTTGTATAAAAACTATCACAACCTTATTTAAAAATATATATGTGTCATTTAACTTGGAGGTAATATGCATTGCAAAAAGAATTTTTAATCCCCAACTCCTTTGACACGTGTTTAATGACCTCATTTACAAAATGTACACCATGGTCACTTTTTATTTTCATTGGAATATCCAACCCAGGTATTAATACTTTTTTATATAAATTTGGCAAACACCTTTTTCAAAATTTACTAAATGGTTTATGGACATTATAATACATAAGTATTATCCTTTGTTTGTTGGGTTATTTAAAACATCAGAAAAATATAATCCTAATTCTTTCATTCAAATTATGTTGAGAATGAAATGAAAATAACAATAGTAGGGAAGATAACATTGAAATATTGCAAAGACAATAGTAATATACTAAAACACAAACTATGTTAATGAATGGACTAGTGAAAACATGCATTGGACGTTAATCATCATCATCATCATCATCAATATGAAAATCAATTCAATCAAGTTAGAATGGTGGTAGTTTACCTTTGACAATATATGTGTTGGCTATGTTCAATAAAAAAAAATCCTTTAACTAGACACTAAAACTATATTTTATAAAATGTCAATAAAACCCTAGGAGGAAAAATCCTTAATATGAAAGAACCTTAACCCTGGAAGGAAAGTAGGGTTGAGCAAGATTGTTGAGTTGGACAAATTAGAGTTGTCCAAAAGAAGGGGAGACTTGTTGGGATTGTAACTTTTCACTCATTCGTTCTCTTTATGTCTTCCTTATCTCATTGGAAAGAAAACTAAAACAGTGAGTTGGCTCCTTGGGCCTATACAAATTATCAGAATTAGGAATATTGTTTTTGATATGGCCCTAGATAGTCACTTGGATCACTCTCAAACCTTTCTTGAGGAAATTTTGGGTGAAGAGGTGTAAAATATTTGTTTAATGCAAATATTCTATATAAAAACACATCTACGTAGTCATAATCTCAAACATTAAACTTGTCTTGCAACACTTGATTTTAAACAAAAGTAGTGTTTTAATGAGGAAAGAGAAGAGAACCTATAAAAGTGGTTTGAGGTCTCAAAAATAGTTTGAATTTTGATATTTAGGAGCAGGAGGAGATGATAAAATATTCAACCATAATGATCTCCCAAAGCTATATGAACACTTGACAAACAAATGAAAACCTTTCCTGCTTTCCTACAATGATAAAACCTTAATCTCTAAATGCTTCAGAATATATAAGCCCAAAATATATTAATGATTTGAGAAGGCATGAACCTAATAATAATGTGAACTTGAAGAAATAGATTGTGTAGGGGGTTTGTGAGGGGGAAGTAGTTTCACTAATCGAGAAATATTACAAAAAAATGGTTACATTGTCATATATTGAAGTGGACTTCCATTCTCCAATATCTAGGGTTCATTCATCCCTTAAGCTCTCAAGGATCACTCCCTCGTCTTCAATGGTGTCAATGCAAAATGAGCACTCACAAGTTCTATAGGGTAACATTACCATAATCCAAATATCCTTAGCTCATTAGGAGGAGGCTTATGAATATAATGATGATGAATCCTAGGTTTTTTCTCATAATAATGATCCATTACTTAGTGAATCCCAGGTTTACTCATTCTATAGAGATTAAATTTGACCAAATCAACCCTTGTTTTTTTGGCGTACATCATTAGATAAATTTTGGCTATGTCCAAGGGACTATGCAGGTTTGATATTATTAAGAGAATGACAACATGTGTATGAAAGATAAATATATACGAGCTAATAAATCCATATAAAATTAGTATTTCTCCAAAGTTTTTAATAAATTCAATACTCGCTTCTTCCATAGATCACGTTTTGATGATTTTGAGAATCAAAACAACCCATCTCAAGGTGATGAAACTAATATGTTAACATATACCCCATGATGTGTGAGGGAATGAGCACATCGTATGGATAAAATACATCATTGTTTTTTTATTTATCTTGAAGTGAACACTCAAATAACCAAAAGATAATGACTTCAACCATAATAAGGGATAAGGAAATGACTTATAAAAAAAACAAAATTATAATGATAATATGTCTTTTCTGCATTATTCATGAATAACCTTGCTCATATCGGTATCAAGTCAAAGTATGAATAACACCATGGCATCATGAGAAAGGGCCAAGTGAAAATAAAACATTTACCTTGGTAGAATGCACCAAGTCATGATACATCATTACATCTTTTGAAAAAAGTTGACGTGATAACACCCCAAAGGGAAAAAAGATATATAATGAAGGAAGCTCAAATCAAGGGATGATGATTCACATGCAAAATATTAATGATATAATAAATGGGAGCCATGCACATCCGAGAATAATGTAAAATATAGTATGGGACAGAACCAACCTTAAGTGTGAATCTTCTCATTGCAATAATGAGTCATAGTTAACCATGAGAGAAACCTTCTAGTCAATAACCAATTATCATAATCGCTATCAAACATGAGGTATCCCACCAATGAGTACAATCATCATAGGGAAAATGAATTAGATGAAGTTCAAGAACAATGAAAGGAATCATTTGGATAATAATCAATGATGTAAAGTATTGTTGAATGTAGGGTAGGCTACTGATGAGGAAAATGAAAACCAAGATAATAAATCCTCTATATAAAACCCTAAATAAAATGTGTCATCGTCTATAGCGGAAGACTCATTAGAAGGAGGAAATGATGGAATATTCCCACCAACATGAGGTAGGAGAGGTATGATGCATAACAAAGAATCAATACTAGGAAACCATCAACATGGAGATGCAAAAAAAAACTTCCCTTTGACATGAAGAAATGATGAGGATGGACCTTGCCAATGAGCACAATGAAGGGATTGGAGAAAATTGATTGAACCAACTATCAGAGTAGTGAAAATTGAGTGACGAAGTTAAGGTAATTACTAATGACTCAACTAAGTGACCAATATAGGTCATGGAATGTAACATCCCCACTATAATCCCCAGTTTAATTAAGGTTTGAGTAGATATAATGTGTGGTTATGACCAAAGCGATGTAATATGCAAATTGTATTTCTATGTTTTAATAATAAAATGTGATGCCAGCTGCTAAGGGTACATGGAAAAAGATGGGGGGATGAATTAATCCACAAGAGAGGGGAGGTTCTAAGAGAATTCCTAAGAGGGGGTCCAAGGGGGAATTACCCATGAATATTAATCGAACCCATTTTCCTAAATGTGTTATTTGTATATGAACCTTCTAATTTCTGATTGAGTGTTCCTGTTGTAGGAAAATCTCCCTGCGGACAGGTAGATCACCTCTAGAGATTGACCTTGACTCTAGACAGAAAATGCTTAACATGGACACTGACTTCCTTTCAAATCTATCTAAACTAACACATGAGAAGGAAGGATGACAGAAGTACCTTTTTATCGACGTTTGTCCCTGCACGCTCTAAGTTGCGCTCCAATCCTCTGCTTCTCGCTGAGTTCTGTGGACAAAACAAGATACGACCGCTTCCTACTCTATTGATATTAGCTTGAAAACAGA
This sequence comes from Picea glauca, assembly GCA_000966675.3. Lineage (NCBI taxonomy): Eukaryota > Viridiplantae > Streptophyta > Pinopsida > Pinales > Pinaceae > Picea > Picea glauca. The sequence continues at coordinate 105,859 of JZKD02S1666287.1, forward strand.
TCTATCAATTAATGATAAGTTCATGTAACATTAGACACAAACTAGAAAGAAACAGGCCAAGCGTGTCATATTGATGAGAATAACGACAGCAGTACTTACAATCGTAGATGCGAATGCGACAACTTCGTCGAGTCCTCTTCGTCTAACCCTTGCCTGAAAGCTCCACAACCTGGATAACATCAGCTTCACTGATCACTCTCCTTTGGCTGGCTGTAAGTTTCCTCCAAGACCATAAGTTTTATAACTTCAGTTCTTCCCCCCTTTCCACCATCATAGAGCCTGTTTATATAGGTTAAGAGGAGTTTAACCTCTTGAGTTATCTTTAGAACAAGTTGGGAACCTTCTCCTTAGATCAAGGATCTCTTGATGAAACCGAGAATTCGAGCACAACTGCCTTCTAATCTCGAAATATCCTCCCCTTATTCTCCTCAACGGGCCAACTACTGCCTCAGATTAGGCAGCGCTCCCTTAGAAGGGGCATTAGAGCGCTGTAGCGCTCCCTGGTAAGCCTTGGAGTAGCGCTCCTTCAGAGGGGGCTGGGGAGCGTTATAACGCTCCCTGAAGCCTTATAGGGGAGCGTCGGCGCTTCTGGGGCTGAAGTAGGGGAGCGCTCCCCCTCAAAACCTTTGTTTCAGGGTTATTTTCAGGTGTCAAGAGTTAATTGACTCCAGTAAACCAGTTCTCCTCCTTCAAATCAGTCATGTGAGATGTTATAAGTGCCTCCTTAGTGTCGTTGACATGGAAATATGTCTGAACATCATTTGTGACACTAGTGACCAACTTGCGACACTTGCGAAAGTTGTAGGGCAGATGCGACACTTACGACGATTGAGAGGGACATGCGACACTTATCCAGCTGAGCAATTTTGACGTGTAACAGTTCCCAAAGCCAATCATTGAATACATGTAAGATGGTGGGTGTGAGTAGTCACATCCCATAATTATTACGCACATGGGGTTGATTACAATCATCTTGGGGAAGTGTGTGAGTCAAGAAAGGAAATCCAAAGGGAGGAAATCTTTATGGTTTGGAACAACAATTTTACACAATGCGTTTTTGTGCATGAGGAGCAAGTAGAGAGCAAGAAAGAGACTTTGGAGCTAGTGCAACCATGGAGGGAAAATTATAGAGCATGTTGGAGAATATCTGGATAATTTTGGAACTGAAGACTAAATAGCAATGTTGTCGGGCCCAAAGAGTGAACTCTTGAGTGAGTTGCACTAAAACATCAAGTGTTGTTATTTGTTGGTAGTTCTTCCTAGTAGTGAGTTCCCTTGAGTTCCTAGTTATGAGATTCCTAGCTACCTATGCTAGAGAGACCCTGCTAAACTAATGGGATGCTCGAGGGAATGAGATCGGTGAAGGGGTACATTCTTTGGGTTGGGCAGATCAAGAGGAAGAGAGCTGGTGGAAAATCAGGATAGTTGTTGGAGAATACCAGTGGGTTGTGGGAATTTTGAGTTGTGAGTGGATAGAGAGAGACCAACCTATTTTGTGGATTATTAGCCTTAGCTTGGGGGTGAATGGTTGTTGATATTTGTAACAGTCAATCTATGGTTGGGTGGAACATTTGTCCCAAGCAGTTGGTTGCAAAACTAATTAAAAGATAAGTGTTTTATCTTGTTTCTATGTTATTTCACGAGTTTATTTGTTGTGCATGAACTTTGTGTATTTAAGAATGATCTATATGTTGTTGTGTGAATTATTAAGTTGCATTCCTGCATGTTTTAGTATGCTATAGATGCATCAATTTAATGGTAACATTCAATCGTTAAATCTTTATGTAATCTGTAGCTATAAGCTACATGGATTTAATTAGTTAGAAGAATTTGTTTTTGTGAGTTTTCCACATTGTAATGTCTGTTGGGATGGGGGACGTTACATGGAATATGTGGTGAGTGATACAAGTACTATAGTTCCCTCTTTTGTTTTGACTTTATTCAATTGACATGATGTTATTATTAGAGCGCATTATGGTTACAAGAATGACCTAGTTGTTTGACATATACACTTATAGATGATGTGATGTAGACTTTTGATTTGATTTGATTATTGCTTAGTGTGTGCATATATATTTTATTATTTATGTTTTGATATTCTTATGATGTTACAGAATATTGGAAATTAATACATGATTACATGATGAAATCTATTATGGTATAGATGATGTTAGTGGTTTGTCAATGTGATAGGAAGAACCACAAGTCCATATGGACTCTAGGTTGAGTCAAAACATGTGCACCCAAGATGGGGTTGGGTTATGTATGATTGACATGTATATGAAATTGCTCATTATTTATTCATTATTATTATATAATGTTATTTAATTAGTTTGTCTCTAGATGTGTGCATAGACAAGGAAACATTATCCAATTAAGATTACACATGGGAAAAGGGATATATGATGAGATGTGACATGAGTACCATCAAGGAGAGGAAGGAGAGGAGGTATAGGTTTCCCATTTTTTCCTACTAGCCTCCGAACCATGTGATAGGTTGAAAAATATATGTTTTATATTTTTTCCTGGAGGTTACACATTGCCATGAGGGTAGGTCATTGATTCAGCCACTCGCAAGGCCTTGCTAAGGGTCATGTAATAAGGTGTCAATCATTATGCCTTAGTGTCCATCAGTCTCTCACCAATGAAGAATGAGTTGGGTAATTTAAGTCCCAACCATGATACCGTCCCCCACCATTGAAAAAGGATACTTGAGGGGAACATATGACACATAATAGTAGGTAGTACTTGAAGGGCATGTAGGGCCATGGCACCATTGGTATCATTTTATGTAAACTTTGGGAGAAAAGTGTTCTTTGGCATGTGCATTTTATTTTAGCATGGGTAATTGAATGAACCTCCATAAGTGGTTTGATATATCATATAGACTTATGCACATTTTTATAAAAAGGGAAATATGACTTACTTTATAATTGGAAATGGAAATGCATTTAGAAACTTGGTGAGTTAAATATAAAGAAATAAATTGTATTTAAATAGAAAAATATAAATTCATGTGCACCTACTCAATGAGAAAAAATAAAATGGATGTAGAGAACATATAAAATTAAAAATAGGAGAAGAGGTTGAGATGTGATGAATAATCCCTATTTTTCATTTTAAATAAAAGATTTGCTTGTGCATGGAGTGACACATGGGTGGGTGAATAATATGCAATTAGAAATCAAAATAATTACTATTTTTCATGAGATGGAAAAATGACATGATCCTCAAAGTCTATATAAGAAATGGGATTGGGCTTGAGAGATTACCTTTTTGCACCCTTGTAACTTTCTCCAACCTCGTTGAGGACCATTACTCATGGAAGCACACACAAATTTTCAAGTAAACAAAACTTGTAGCTTACCAACTACTAATTCATACAGGTTCAACCATTCATGATACCAATAATTGAATGCATCTATACCATGCTAAATAAACGTGAGTGTAGCTAATTTACTCAACACAACAACATAAAATTCATTCCACACACAGAGTGAATGCACAACGAAATAAACCATAAATGTAACATAGAAACAAGGTAAAAAAAAACGTATCTTTCTATAAAAGTTGTGCAACTAGCTGCATGGGAGAGACGTTCCACCCAACCATATACTTGTTCCAAATATCGATATAAGTTCACCCCAGAGATGGTGCTAGGAATCGACAAAAGAGGGTTTCTCTCCAATATCCACTCATAGTTGTAGTTACCACAACCCACTAGTATTCTCCTACAGTTATCCCAATTCATCTAGCTCTATTCCTTGGTCTACTTGACCCAAGGAATGTACCACCTTCTGTGCTCATTGTCCCTCAGGATGTATCATTCATTTATCAAGGCTTCCAGCACAGGTTGGTCAGGAATCTCTCTATTGGGGACTCCAGGGATKTCAATTGCTAGGAAAAATACCAGGAAATCTACTAGCAACAAGMTTTTTGTTGAAATGAAACTCTCACACAAGGAGTTCACTCCACAACCCTGAAAACCTTATTATTTTTCAATCTTGACAACTTGTTTCTTCAACCTTCAACAACTCCCAAAATAGTTATAGACTATGTCCACCATTGTTTCCTCTCAACTCCAGCATGCTCTCCTCTCTTGTCTCCTAATTCCCATGGATAAAAACTTGCATGTTCGCTCCTTTCTATCCCCATATGAATTTCCTCCCTTTTTTCTTGCTTGTTTGACTCACAGTTTTCCCCAAGATTATTGTACCCAGTCAGAACTCTCAATAACTATGGAAAGTGACTCTCACACCAACCCTATTACAATTATTCAATGATTGGACTCTCCTACGCTCAAGGGAATAAATAGAAGGTTCACTCAACATAATAAAAATTAGGAAAAATGATTTGGGATTTAAACTCATGAATAAAACCCCCTTATACCCCTCCTCTCTTGTGGATAACTCAGCCCCCATCTCTACCCATGTCCATCTGCAAATGGCATCGCATTTTATTTATTAATTTGGATATACAAGTTCACATATTACATCGCTTATCCCACCACCATATATCATATCTACATTACACATTACTAAACTAGGGATTATAGAAAGGATGTTACATTCCCCCTCCCCTACAATTTCTCACCATCCTCGGTGTAAAACACCATGCTTATATACATGTACAAATTTACATCATAATACTTAGAAGAAAAATAATTTTTTTGCAATTTTCATAACTCCCATTGGATCCTATTGAAGGAAGAAGATATGTAGAACCAGTAAAAGGAAAAGGGCTCGACAACTTGTATAATATGACTGCGCAGATGGACGATTATGTGAACCCTACAGTTGATGGTGTGCTTAGTTGGAGAAGTATTAGTTCATGCACATCAGATTCAGAAGAATCTTTGGAGAACTGGCAATAGAGATTGCACGAAGTGTCCACAAGGAAATGTGCTCAAATTACCCGTGCGTTACAATGGATTGGAACCGAGGTATGTGATCCTCCAGGGTATGACAGACTAACTGATGTAGCTTATTTTATAAAAGAATTTGAATTGAAAATATCATATCAGCAAAGATTATTAGCATTAGATGTCGCGCTGAAAGTGACCTCGGCAATATGGTGGGATGTGCATAAGGATGGAATAAGAGATTGACAGGAGTGTAGAAGACTACTACAAGTCAAGTTCGGGACAAAGAATAAAGATACTATGTAGAAGTATACCAGATTGAGTTGCTCGATGGAGCATGTTACATTGTGTATTGGGACATGGAAAAAAGTACCCAAGCAAGAATGGACACATCTTTTTGTACACACCTTCGAAACAATCCCAAAGAGTTGGTACTTAGAGCTGGATGTGCATAGAGGAACTACAGATTGGGAAGAATTAACGCATAATTTCAAGGGAACTTTCAGTTATGAAAATGATGCTCCTTTGAATGACTCAACTTTGCAAGTCATCAAGAACAAGATTTTTTCAGTAGAAGACTTGGTAGAACTAGTACCTGTATGTAGCGCACATAGATATTATGCAACAGTTGGAGAAGTTTTTCACTATTATAATGTTGTTGAAGAAGCCCAAGAGGAGGACGAAGATCCAATAAATGTGCAAATACTGTAAATTGAAGGAGAGTGTGCAGTAGAAGGACCACAACTTGAATTGGTTGTATATGCAAAGCCATTTAGGATGCACAAGGTAAATATAGGTATAGAAGATGAGCCCAAATTTGTGAAAATAGGAGACTATTGGAATAATGAGACTGTTGAGAAGATAGAAGAATTACTGCATGAGTATCAAGATTTGTTCCGACTACTTTTCCATAGATCAAAGGGATCGTTTGGGAGTTACGAGAAATCAAGATTCCCTTGAAGCCAGATGAAAAACCAGTGAACCAGAGGCCATACAAATTGAACCCGATGTATAAGTAGAAGGTGAAAGCGAAGATAGACAGAATGTTAGAAGCTGGAATTATTGAACCCGTCATAGAATCAAAGTGGATTAGTCTAATGGTTGTTCAAGATAAAAATATAGGAGGGATTAGAATTTGTGTAGATATGAGGAAGTTAAATGATGTATGTTTACATGATCCATTTTCGACACCATTTACAAATGAAGTGTTGGAGAATGTAGGAGGTCAGGAAGCTTGTTCATTCATGGATGGATTTTCAGGATATCATTGATCATGTTATAATCATTATCTTGTTATTATATGTATACAGTATGTTGTAGATTTTATTTTGATGGAGATTTAATAAGTATAATGATGTTGTTAGTTTGTATGGATGCATGTTTCCCTAAAAATTCTTTATAAATGCTATCCTATAAAATAATTCAAATGCAATAT